>BMAO01005744.1:0-17010 GCA_019973975.1 Trichonephila clavata
ATAAATATAACTTAAAAAAACAAAAAGAGGGTTGTCCTTTTGCCAAATTCTTCTTAAGATGTTTTAAAATAACTTACCTGTGATAGCACTGTTGGCAGGCAAAACATTCTAAATGGTAAACATTGCCCCTGGCCCTCATAACCATTTCGAAAGCTGGGATGGTCTTATTACAAGCTGAGCATAATCCAGTCGTTCCAAAAAGTCTGAAAAGAATAATTACAATCAAATCAAACACAAATAAAATAATACTTTAATTAAAGTTATGAATTTTGAGATGCCAAGTTCTTATTCTTTTTATGGCTAACTGTAAAGCTGGAAAAAATCACTTCTCTCAATCGTTCATACAGGCTTTCATTTATCAATTAATTTAATTAATGGGCATATGCACTCAGCAAAAATTAATCATTTAGCTGCCCCTTCCCAGCTTCTGTAGAAAAATTAGTGTTAAAATTTATACTGTCTAGTTAAATTTAGGTGTGGCGAATTTTCATTGTTCTATACCCTGATATCGTAGTCATACAAGTTTGTAAAGGGAGGAAATACTGACCAAACGAATGTGTTAGAACAAGTGGTCATTTTTCTCAAGTAATCTCTCATAGGTATGACTTTTCAATGAATTTAATTAGTGGTAACAATGTAATAAGTACCTTCAATAATTGAAATTATTTTAGCGTCTAAGAATACTTGATTATACATGATATATATTTCGTATACAGACACTAATCTTCAAAATAATAGTAGACAATGTTTGTCTTATATGTATATATATATATAATTTTTTAAAACCTACGCACACAGAATTCTTTTTCAGCATGACTACTAATATGAACTATTTGTTGTTCCAAACATGCATACTTATTTTTTTTAAAAAGATTCATATTACATAATCGGAAGTGGGATTATTAAACAAAATATTTGCTTGTTGTTTAACTCAACCTCTTATTTGAAAATAAATGGAATGTACAAGGATCTTCCTAAAAGTAAAATTCGTCAATTTTTTTTTTTTTTTTTTTTGGAAAGAAAACGTGGTACACCAAGTGAAATAAACAATTGTCCATAAAAAACTGCATTCATTGCTGGTTCAACGATGGAATAAGCGTCAATGGAAAAATAATGGAAAATCCGCAGAGCGCCAAAGATTAAAGCGAAGCAGCAGATTGGCGTGCCCAAGATTATTCGAGTACTTATCAATATCGTAGAACAGACATGAGCTGATAACATGGTCCCCAATGGAGTGTGTGCTAGTATCCGGTTAAAATTGACACATGGGATTAGTTTGGACAGTCATCCACGAAAATACAGACCGTATTTGGTGAACAGGTCATTCACGTCAAATGCTTGGTAACTGGTGTTGCATGTTCATTAAAGGAAGGCAAAACAGGGAGAATGAAAGTCAAAGTGGAGACTCTATATATCCACGAACAAAAAACTCTGATTGTCAATGGCGATTATGTTGAAAAATTATGCAAGAAGTATTTTTCTGAGCGATAAAATTTCCTAGGGGAAAAAATGACGAAATTTAACTTTTTGGACCAGGGACGTCTTAAAACTCTTTGAGGCTCTGGACCCAGAGAAATATTAAGATTTTTGAGGCTCTGAGACCCTATGCAAAAGTAGACCCTACCTGAGATTTTTAAAAGTGTAAAGTATATAGCACACATTGCCAAATACTCGTTCAAAACGTTAATTTAAAAAATTAAATGTGTACGACTCACAATCTCAAAAACTTATGCACAAACCGGCTCGACCAATATGGCCATATTTCTACTAAATGAGTTGAATAATTGCTTATGTTATTAAGCCTAGGCCTAGACATGGACAACGGTTATCCCATAATAATAGTCTTACCACTTTTGCCAATTGGCATGCAGTTTGAAATTCGCTGTTCTTTGGAGAATATGTACGGGAATAAAATTTGACCATTAAAATTATCCGGACCATAATCTTATTAAGAGAGAAAGAGTAGATAACGAAACGAAACCCCCATAGAGGGTGAGGCCCTGGGTGTGGGACCAGTTGGCCCATTTCTTAAAACGTCCTTGTTTGGGACCTCCCTTGTATTTGTAAAATAAAATCAATTCATTCAAATCTTCATGAGAACATATCCAAAAATGAGTTATTTTACCTGAGATAATCTCTCTTGCAGAGTATTAGATTGGCTTTGGTGAACAATGTGGATCCAACCTCTCCGAGGCGGCAATCACAGCAAGCACATTTCAAGCAGTCTTCGTGCCAGAACTGGTCGAGGGCCTTCAAGAGATACCTTTCTCTAATGGGCTTCTGACAGGCTGCACAGTCTACCAAAGTGTCTCTGGTTACAGCGGATGTGCCCACTATCGACGATAATGGTCGTTTCCTCTGGGGTACGACTTCCGTTTTTATGTCCATATTCTGCAAGAAAGAACAAATGATTAATTAGAAAGACTGTAAACAAAATAAAATATTTTTATAAAAAATGTAACATAAAGTAATGAATATTACAGAATGTTTAATTATTGATATTGTTTCGTTTAGTGACAGCCGACGCGGTAAGAACAGAATGAATTGAAAATACACTGGAGGGAGTGGCGCACACAAGGGGGGGGGCATAGCCCTTGATTTCTTTCCTAATGATGGTAATCCTATGCATATAGTACGTAAAATTTAATTAAGTAGTTATAATTAGTAAGTAATGTTATAATTAATGCTAATTATTCATTCAATAATTAGTATTAATTATTAATTAATTAATTTTTACTGTTTTTATTCCCGAAAATCGACAAAATCAAAAGAATATGTTAGACGGCGTTTTGGAGCATAAATGGGGGCCTTTCGACCATGGACCCTTGAAAAATTCCTGTGTACGCTACTGAATGGAGGTATGATAAATAATTTAGGAAATCGTCATGTTGTTAAACATTTTTTTAAATAATTTCTTGTGGTTTTAATTGTTTGTGAAAAAAAAAGATTTAATTTAATTTATAATCATCGTTTTTATTCTTCAGCCACTGATAACAGAAATAATTATCCAAATATCTATTTTGCAAGATACTCGTAAATTTAACGGTTTTAATAAAAATTTCTTCCAGAACTTCATATATATATATATATACAAATAGGATGCCCAGGAGTTCTGTCTATATGTACATATAAAAGTTCCTGAGCCTACAATGAGTAAGAAAATACTGTATTGTTAAAATTATTAATCTTTAATATAATGCACGAATACTACTTAAAAAAACATTTTGTTTTCATCAAAAAAAAATTCTTTTAACCCACATAAAACACATATATTTAAAGTCCTTTTCAACTTTGAAAGTACATTTTACAACATACATATTTAAAACGTGTCTTCTTTCAAAAGGTGGAAAGTATTTCTTCCACATGCCATCCAAACAGGAGTGGGAGAAAAAAAGAGAAGCATTCTTCACAATAAAAGAAACATTGCGAGCCCATTTAAATGTCCTTTCTTTCGTCTGAGCACATACAAAAACACACCAGCAAAATATTTTCCTGAATGAGACACAGGGCATTAAGAGTGAAAGCCCTTCGAAAGAAAGGAGAGGGAAAAAAAGCATTTGACAAACAGAAACTGTCCGCGAACATGAAAGGCTCTTAACGTAATATCCATCTGCCTTTCTCAATATCAATAAAGTCTGAATTTCCCCTTCCGTACATCCATTGAAATTAGGAAAAATTGCTTCGACCGATTACTGGGCCCAGCGTTAAACGTCATTATCTGTTAAACAGAAACCACGTCAAACGGAAGTGACCATTAGAAGGAATAATTTCGGCCGGAAAAGGGACTTTTTGTTCGCCTTTTTCCCTCCACTGCTTTTTATTTTTTTAAAAAAATTATTTCCCCAGTTTTCTTGCAATAAAAAGGTTATGCCTTGATCAAGTATGAAATTCAGATTTAGTTTAGTTTTAGTTCTGTATAATAGAAGGTTTTTATTTGGAGATCTGTATAGCAGAGTGTGATTCCAAAGGTTCAAATTGCAACTAAAAAGAATAAGGTAGATAATGCATTTTCAGTAGTAATGAAATAAGAAACCATTGCTGCATATTTCAATCTTTTGAAAAGTAGCAAATATATTTGATGGTAAAATCCAAGGTACAGATTACAATAAAGTTTCAAACTGAACTTTACACTATATAATTAATTTTTAGACAAAACAATGGTAATAAAATATCTACTCGATAAATTATACGTTATTTGAAAGAATTTAACCCTCTAGAATTCAAGCTTATACTTTAGTCGGTACGTTTATTATAATACAACCAAGTAAAAAAAAAATTCACAGCACAAAACAAAGTTCAATATTTATCAAATTTTATTATCAATATTAATTGAATTTATTTTGGTTAACCATCAAAAACTTTATTCTAATACCTAATATCGCGTAACTCTTAAGAAATTTACCATATTCTCCTTACTTTGTTCACAATTATGTTATCTGTGTTCAGCTTGATGATTCTCAGCAATTTGAAGAACATTTTGAGAAGACTTTTTATAGCGTAGACTCAAAAGTAAAAAATATATTTCTTGTTAGTAAGTTAGTTGATAAAGTGAATTGTATTCTTGTGATAGTGAAATTTTCTTAACTTAAGTAAGAAAAAAAAAGAAATTTTTAAAGTAAGGAGATTCATGAAAGAGCATTGACATGGAATTATTTACAAATATTCTATTAAAATATAGATTTCCACAATGTAAAATTAAATAAATTTATATAATGGAAATATGTAGAGAGTTTGTAAGAAAGTGAATTGGGAGCCATTTTAAACACATAAAGCTTAAGTAAGTATCCAGCACCCAAACATTCGAATTGCTTTTATTTATGAAAAAAAAAAAAATGGATCCATCAGCTGTGTAAGAAATTTCATCACAAAATAAAATCGATACATTTGACGTTGTCTTTTTAAATATCAACCACTACAAATCGAATCAGTTTAAAAATGATACTTTCGCTTCTTCATAAAAAAAAAGTAATTTTAGCGGGGAGGGTGGGAAAGTAAGCCAATATCTTCAGTTAAATTTTTTACCACCGAATTTGGGTTCTCAGAATATCTTTTTTTTTTATTGTAAAAAATTGGAGTATTTTCTTACTAATTTTAATGTTTTACAGTGATTATCATAAAACTCTAAGCAGTAGTAATGAGGTAATTTTTTGTGAAAATTGCACAACTTCTTTAAAGAACAGTTTCTGTTTGTTGCCTTAGGTTATATGCTATATAAAAAGTTCATCTGCCACTAGCTACAAGAATTTTAAAACTGCATCGAAAAACTGAAACATAAAAATGAGCAACATCGAATTGCTGCTACAATTCTCGTGTTCTATGCTTTAAAAAAATATGTCTTCAAAGTGAACAAGACTTTTAACAAAAATAAAACACTGATTTAAAAAAAAATTAATGCTTACCTCAATTTATATTGGTTCCAAATAAAAGTTCAAATTCTAATAACTCCCAAGAAACGAAAAATAACGAAATAATTTTTTTTTATATAGAACTATTTTGAATACAATGTAAAGTAAATATATTCACAAAAATTCCATAATATAAAGCAAAATCAGTATTTTAACAATTACTTCATCAAGACCCAATCGGATTTTTAAAATTCGTCGTAATAAACCTTAAAAGTACTAGATATCCAATCTACAAATAAACATTTACCTATCCAACAATATTTATCTCTGAACCACCTATCCAGACCTCAGTGCTTGTAACGGTTATTATTCGGTTTCTTCTACTAATTCTCGCGGGAGAAAATATTCCTCAATAGGAATTTTAGTTTAAAAACCACTTTCCGTAGAGATGACTTGATTTTATGTAAATGTAACTTCTATTTAAATGCTTGTCGTTGAGTATGTGAGTTAATGGTTAAGCATTGATCGTTAAGCGTGAAATCCAAGTATTGTTGTTGCTGTTGCTGCTAATGCCACCTGTATGACGATGTCAGATCGAGGCCCACAAATTTCATCGCGGCCAAGGGCTAGATGTACGCCTGTCGTTATCCGTAGCTTTGAGCACCATACAGGTTACAGTACGATTTGACTCGATTCCATTTCAATCTTGAGGGAGAACACCCTGGGAGTATAAGTAAAAGTATTAGTGAAGGTGAACAGCGTCTTGAGATTAGTAGTCCACGTAGAATCCACAGGAATTGGTGAAGGAAACAACCTTGGAGCTGACCGAGATATCGGGCTTCTAGAAAATCATAAGGAGCTTCAACTCTAGATAAGTACTTTCAATAATTTAGTATATCCGGTTAGGGATTTAGGATTTCCGATTGCTCCCAGAGTTCAAAAGTGTATATTTCATAAAGTGCTAATGATTGTATAAAAATAGCTATTATTATGATTCTTTTGCTTCTTCCTTGAGCCTTCTCACATCCACGACCTTCGAGCTGTGACAAGTTTACATTATATTTCCTTCAATTGAAAACTCTAGAATTATCTATTCAAAAATCCTTACTATCATCATGCAATCAAAACTTTACTCTTTCACAGAAAATGCTACCTTTTCAAAAAAACTTATTCCTGTCTGCCAAATTCAAAAAAAGAAAGAAAAGGTCTACTTAACAAATATGCTCCAAAATTCCCGAGTACAAAATGGTATTAGAATCCGTCAGATGTTCAAGATATAAAATAAGATCAATTTCTTAAAGTTTCCTCACCCAAAACAATCCAAATTCTTACCACTCACTGCCAAAGCCAATCTGAAAATCGCCAAAGCAAGCAATTCCATAAAAAATCCATCCATCCAGCAGCCAATGCCCCGCCTGCGAGCAAAGCGGTTCGTCGGAGTCGAAGCGAGTGCATTTAGGAAAATTGCTTAATTCCATTGATTGACTAAACCAATTTACTACTTTGGGACATAAAATTATGATGAATGGCTCCACTAAATTAATAACTGGAAGGAAGGGGGAGCGAAAGATACGAAGGAAAGATGAAAATATGCAACGCGGATGGATATATATATCGCCAGGCGTTTTCGCCGTCCGCTAATTGGTAGGAAAGAGCGATCTTTTTTAATCTTGAGTAATTATTATGAGATGAGGTAGTGGCGAAAGCGGAAGGTTTCAGTTTTTGGGAGATACGGAAACTGGGTTTTCCGGGATGATTTGTGATTTAGGAGATGCTGTTTGCAGGTCTGGGGCGACGCCATTACCAGTGTGTGGAGTAATTGCTGTTGTGGCGGAGAGCGATCTTGAATAATTTATATAGTGCGCATGCAGAAATGGCACAGCACTTTTTTTAATTGACTTTCACCTTGGTGGTGAGAAGATTCAAAGAAAATTATTTTGTAATTTTAGGAAGATGGGGTTTGAAGGATCGCTTCGTGTTTTCTTACATCTGTAACGTGAACTCTCTCTTCTCTCTCTTTATCGATAATAATTCATAGATAATTATAGAGAAAAAGACAATTATGTGGGGATTGTCAGTGATTGTGAGATATCTATCGAAATCATTTTTTACATAAATGCATCTGAAGTTCCGTTACATTCTTCAACATTGAAAAGATAAATGTTCTTGCATTACGATATTCAATAACGAAGAGTTTCGAATGAAACTAAGCCAGGGTTTCTCAAACTGTGGGGCGTGCCTCCATAGGGTGGCGGGATAACTTCACGAGGGGGCGCAAGCATATTTAAAGTTGAAAACAAAAGATAATTTTAAAAAAAAATTATTATTTACTAAAAGTAAAATAAAAAATGCGTTCTGAAATCATTAAAAATAAAATTAACATTTACACTGATATAATACGCTTCTAATTATCAGTATGCATAATGCACTTTATTATTAATTTAACAATACTAAGTTAAGAACAAGTTTAATAATTACCAGTGACCCCACGGGCTTGTCATGCATTCCAAAGACTTAGGAATAATTTTATGGATAGCAGTGCACAGAAAAGATCTGAAAAACGTATATATACGCCCGGGCGTTTAATTCACTGTTGAGCGAGACGTATATATACGCCAATGGCACTTTGAAAGTTAAAGTCCTATTGTAGCCTAAGCGTCAAAGTATAGTATTATTGAATTCAACGCATTGTTATTTTATGGAGGGAGTGGAGCGCGATGAAATTTATGACTGAATATTGGGTCGCAAATATTGAAAATTTGAGAAGCACTGAACTAAGCTATTTATAACTTAACAATCAACAAAGTAGATGTAATTAGAAAAAGAGAATTTGATTCAAAAGTTCAGATGAGATCAATGTAGTACAAATACCACGTAATCCTGGCACACATCGCATTGATTTTTCAAATTATAAATGACATCCTTAAGAAAATTGTAAAACAATCTTACTTTCCAAAAGTAATGGCGTACACACGGGGTAGGGCCTCCCCCCTCCCCACATACAGGCCAACAGATTTTTACTTTTCACTTTAGTGAATAACCCTAATCGCTTTTGTCTGCGTGTGTTTTTAATGCGCAATTCTCCAACTATAAAGGAGGTCTATGTACGACATTGTCCAAAAGGTTAACAATTGTATACAATTGAATCACAGTACTATTTTCATTAAATGGTGAGAAAATATAACTTAAAATTATAAACCTTAGGCAAGGATGTACACAGGGACGTCTTAAGGCATGGGCCAACTGGGCCCTTGACCTGGGGTCTCGTCCTCGGTAGGGGCCTCGTTTCTTTTTCTATTCTACCTCAATAAGATCATGATCTAGATAATTTTTTTATGGTCAAATATTATTCCCGTACATATTATCTGAAAAACAGGGGATCTCAAAATGCATGCATGCTATATACTGTCTGCTTTTCAAGATTTCAGGTAGGGCCTACTTTTGCATAGAGGCCCAGGGCCTAAAAAAGATTTATCTGGGCCCATGGCTTCAAAGAGTCTTAAGACGTCCCTGGATGTACACATACTTTTTATAGGGAGAAGGGTTTGAATCCCTAAACCCTACTCTTAAGTAAGTTAATAGCATTGAAGTGTTTTCCACATATTTACAGTTTCATCAAATTCCATTGTAGTGTAATTACGTTAAAAAGAAATAAATTATTTTTGTTTCCTAACTTAGTAAAAAATATGTGTTACAATTATTTTTGCTGTTAAAAAATATTTACTGCGTTTTTTAGCTATTGGTAAGCCATGAACTTTGTTGTAACTTTGCCATGTGTAAGAATTCTGCAAACGGCTACATTTAGTGACTTTGCTTCCAAAGTTGAAAAATATCACAGATTATTCATAAATATATAACTAGTTACGTATTCTGAGTGGATACAAAACTAGAGACATGCCTTATTTGAAATAAACCAATCAGAACATTGTGGAGAGTGACATAATACAAAGTTGCTTAAAAAAAGTAACGCTCAGCTTCTCACCAAGTAGTTATTAGGGATGTTAATGTCCAAATGAGAAAGACAAAAGATTAAGGGACTTTAAACGATGGATGATCGTCGGTGTAAAAGTTGGTGTCAGCATCTCTGAAACGACGGCTCTTCTAGGAATTCCACGAGCAACAGCATCTCTGATGTTTAGAGAGTGTCAATTGAAGGGAAAGCTTCAAATGATATTCTAGTCATAGAAGGTTGGTGAAAGAAAAAGGCAAAAGGCGAGTAGCACAATACCCCAATACACAACAAAGTAGACTCAGCGGAAGAAGGATTGCAGCAGCAGAACTATAAATTATTTTGGAATATAAGAATTCAGATAAATCAAATTAATACACGATTTTTTTCTCTCTCTAACACTTAAACCTTTTTCCTTCACTATTGTAGTAATGTTTACAATAACTGAAACATTAACTTTATTTTACTATGAGCAAATCTGGCAGAAAAATCTAATAAGTAAAGCATTTTTACACAGTTCCCACTTTTAAAATAAACTACACTTACAAGTTTGCTTGAAATTGAGGTTGAAAAATGTAAAGCGAAATATTAAAGAGAAAATTTAATTGTAGTCACAATCAAAAAACAGCTACTGGTTCTTTCAAATCATTTAATTCTAAGCCATGATTTATTCAAATTCTATGTTAACCGTTCATCGAATTTCAAAATCATATCTTTCTGCAACCATGAGATATTTCATACATAATTCCTTTAATTTTGAATTTAAATTATTAAGTTTCCGATCAATTTATAAGCAATGTTATTTATAATTTAATAACATTCATTTATTCATTTTTATATTTTGCTAATAGTCAAACAGCCTGAACTAGTATAATTATCTGAAGTACATATTTGAGTTTTGGCCAGCTAATTCATCTCTTTTTTTTTATGCAACTCATTTCATGTATAAAAAGATTTACAGCTTCATTTTATTCTTTCTCTATCAGGAACAGACATATTCTGGTATATTTAAACATTTGGATAACTTAACCATCCAATAAATTTTAATTTACAAATATTAAAAATAAATAATAAATTTATTCTTTTAACAATTTTTATATAGAAGAAAATGTTGTGAATTGTTTGTGTGAATTTATATATTATTTAAAAAACATTTGCAGCCAATTTATTTTTCTCTTTTACTTTTGTCCTGAGAACAATGTTTCATTAAAACCTAAAACGTAATCTGATTTTATAAAATGTACAGAAGTGTCGTGGCCTCATACTTAAAACAGAACAACTAACCACACACCTAGGCTATATTATACTAGTTAAATCCGTTACGTAATATGCATAAATGCTATCCATCATTGAACACGGATTAAAAGAATGAAAG
Source organism: Trichonephila clavata (assembly GCA_019973975.1). Taxonomy (NCBI): domain Eukaryota; kingdom Metazoa; phylum Arthropoda; class Arachnida; order Araneae; family Nephilidae; genus Trichonephila; species Trichonephila clavata. The sequence continues at coordinate 10,670 of BMAO01005744.1, forward strand.
TAGTTAGCTGCTGCCATCTAGTGAAAAGAAATGATACTTTTCATTCTTGTGAAATTTTTCGCATAATAAATTGCTTTTTTGCTTTTATACAAAAACTTTTAAAGTAAAAAAAAGAATATCTTATTCTTTCATACTTTACAAAAGGCTTCTAAAATATAATTTATGAATTTAATGGAAATGAAGCGAACAAAATGAATCTTGGATGGCCAAATGTAAGCTATTTTATTTCAGGGCGAAAAAATTTATACTCCATACATCTCTCTTAAGATATTTAAATTTCACAATAAAAATTAAATTGCAGTATATATTTTTAACGATGGGAACAAGAAAAATTCTTTTATTTTCCTAATATTTTGTAAGATTTTACAAAATCGTGGCATTCTTTATGTGAGTGTGTATGCTTTTTTTTATGTAGAGGCTTGTGATGTAAGTATTTTACATTTCATTTCACGTTAAAAACGTAAAACTGCAAATATATAATTGATACAAGTTAATTACTTATGCGATTGAGCCTTTCAAGGGTTAATTCAAAATAAAAATGATAAAAGTAAAAAGTATAAAGTTTACAAAGCGAAGAAATCATTTACTTTTACACAAAATGAAAATTATAAACATAAAATGTTATATATATTTTGTAAAGTGCAGAAACAAGCTACTTTACACAAAAATAAATATCTGAAACAAAGTAATGGTTTTTCAACATACATAAATAAATAAAAGTTGAGAGATAATACTTTGCAATAAGTATATATTGTTAATTTAAAGACTTATGTTTCATTTGTTTTAAAAGTGATGATTTTAAGTTAGAAATAGTAAGACCTTCGTTCAGTTTAACAATTAATTATTTAGTCGGTGTCCAGAAACCAAAGCAGCTGTGGGAATTTTCGCCATTGTAAAAAAGAAATATACATAAAATTCTAAATACCACTAATTCATAAATAATTGGAATCAAAATATTTATTATTTTATATTAAATAAAAAAAGGGATGATTTTAAGGCAAAATACAATTATAATACTGATTATGAAATAGTGAAACTCAATTTCAATATCTTTCCATTTGTTGTAAGTATTAAAAAAATTGATAAAAGGAGAAATATACTATCTGAAATTTAAAGTAAAGAAAAATAAAAATAAAAGTATAATATCATGAGATATAAGGAGCTTGAAATCTCATGATAAATAAAACTTAAAGTATACATTAATAATAAGCTGATACTAATCTTTGGTAGCTCTATGACATGATTTGCCGACACGATATAGCTACATCAAATTATTAAAGTTTTGATAGATTTACCATTGCGATATTATACATTATAACAAAAATAATTTAAATTTAACTTTAATTGTATTTTTATATTATGTGATAGGATGTAATTTTGTATTCAATTATATGTTAAATCAAATTCGTTATTTCTAATTTCCAATTATTTAAACCATGATTTTTTTTCTATTTATTTTTCATAAGATTTTTTAATTACGTTTATATTAAATTTTTCATAAAACAAAGATTATAAATATAAATTTAATTGCTGGGACCATCTTTAACTAAGATCTATATTTCTTGTTATGCTTCTACATATTGTTTAGCCATAAGTTAGATTAATAGCAATTTAGTAAATATATGTATATATTATTTAATATATAATAATATTTTCAAAAGTTCCCAATTATATGTCACATTTTTAAAGGAAAATAAGCAGCAGTCTCTTTTAAGTTATGCATTTTAAATGTATTATACATATTAAGAGCAAAAGGTACATTCCATCAATTGCAACATGACGCACATCATACACATGTTTGTAAAAATTTGTTATAGAAATATAATTCTAAAAAAACATGCAAAACTTTACATAAGTTGCGTGACCATGCTTTACATGTTAGCTATAAAATCATGTTAACTATATTACAATATATTCCTTTCACATAAATTAAACTCTAACACTAAAAGAAAAATTATGGCTTCTAAAATTTACGTTGTAAAAATAAATAAGACATTTAATACTATTTTGTTTTAAAAAACAATTATTTAAACTAGTTATTTATTTATTTATTTTGACATTCAGTTTTTCTCCGATTTGGAATTAAAAACTATCCATCCAATAAAATAAAATAAATTAATTCAACTAGAATTGTGAAAAAAAATGGTAATACTAATTTAAAAATTCATATAAATTAAATCTCACATCCCCATAAGATTTAATACAAGTAAAAACAAACTAATTTTTAACACTTGGCAGGCGAAAGCAAACTAAACTTTTGAATTTCAACCTACATAAACGTTTCTTCAATATGTAAATCGCCCCTCAAGCAAACGCTAACTACCGCACGCAGTGCTTCCTTCAACATTCAAATTAAGTCTTCCCCTCCCTCCAAACTCCCTCCTCTACCTCATCACCGCATCGAAGTAAGCGGGGCGTAAAAATGAAGAAGTGAATGAAAATAAAAGCCTTCAAATCAGATGGCACAATGACGTTTTAACGCAATGATAGTTTCTCCTCGGCGCCTTTATAGTTTTTTTCCCCTCATTCACCCCTTAACTTCGTCTTCTCCTAACAGGCTTCTTTTCGGCCGCGCGATTCACGGGTTTGTTTCCGTGTGCTAATTAAGGGCTTCAGGCCCGTAAAAAAAGGATGGTAGAAAGAAATTAGGAGGGTAAAACGGTAAAAAATGTTTTTTAGCAGGTTCTTAACGGGAGGGAGTGGGTTAATCAACCGCAGGCGCTTAGAGGGGTGGAAGAGTACATTTTTTTTTTAATTCTGTCAACCCACTCCAAATACATTTTGGTTATTTTGTAACTGAAGATCAGGGGCTCTTTTTGATATGGTGTAATTATCATTATGAATTGCAGACAATACCGAAAAAAGGGGTTGTCTTTTCTTTTTTTTAAGAGGCTAAGGGGCGTAGCTTGCTTTTGAATTTATTACAATCGATAATTTGGAAGAATATCAAATGGAGTTGATATTGTGGCTATCTGCATTTTTTGCTGTTGTTGTTGCTGATTTTGTTTGTGATTATCGATCTTTTGGTTAAATAGGATCACATAAAACAGTCGAGCTCTTTATTATTATTAAGTATGATGTTTCTACGTTCTGTTTTTAAATTTCTTATTTTTAAATAAAGTCTAATTTGCCGTTTCAAATATTTTTTCAGTAATAAATTAATGTTCATAAAATATGTTCAAAGTCAAAAAATATTACTGCTCAAAAGTATTTTACTTAAAACACAAAATTATTTTTAATTCGAAGAAGTTTTTTTTCGTATAAAAACTATATTTATTGATTTGAATAAATATGCAAAAAACCTACTATAATTACTCTAATTCTTAATTTAAGATTTGAATTTATATTTAACAAAATTCTGGTATGTCACTGTACAGATATATATACTTTTTTTATTTTCAACAGAAAATTATTTTTTTAAAATTCTAGTGTTTTATTAATGAAAAAAAATGAATAACTATTTCATAAAAGTGCTCGTACTTTTTTTCAATTTTTATTATAATTTTAATATAATTAAAATATTTATCAAACGGTAGAAGGGCATTTTTATTGTATTTATTATGGCATTTATTATTGTGTGTATTATATAAGTATCAAACACAATAATATCCTTCGCATAATATGTACAATTATTGTAACACTCGAAAGAAAAAAAAATTAAGTTAACAATTTCTAATTTATAAATTTGAAGTAAATTCCTAATTTTTTCACAAATAAGTTTTTTAAACATTGGATAAAATTTAATTATATAGAAACACAAAAACATTTCCATTAATTATAAATAACACTTTATTTTAATACAGTTCATAAATGTATTTGTCAATGACTGTACAGAAAATAAACATTAATAAACAATGAAACAATGAAATTATTTTTAAAATCATAATATAATTAATTTCTAAGATTTATATTATTTTTAGGTGATTTATTTAAAAACATTATAATGGTTATAAATAGTTTAAGGTAGTATTCTGTGTAGTAACTGCACATGCTATTTTTGTTGAAGTCCTTAAATTTATTTCTAACATATATTTTTAGAAGATGTAAATATCGAAATCAATGATATACAGACAAATTATGTGAAATTTTATGCAACTAAATCCACAGACATTTTTAGAAATAATTTAAATTAAACAATAATAGTTTTGAATGCTTTTTATCCCATCTCTATACCGAGCATCTTTATTTCGAATAAAAAACAATTCTTACTGATCAAAACAAAAATTCATTTTTTAAATAAGAAAAAACATGAATGGAATATTTTTAATCCATTAACCCTTATTTTTAAAAATTAAAAGTATCCATTCCATCCACAAGATTAAAAATACATCGTAACAAAAACGAAACAAAGTTTCCGAAGAATAATAATGAAAAAATAAAATAAAACACATTCGAAATTGTCTGGTATCGAATATTTGAATTTAACATTCTAAAAATACTACACAATTCCCCTAATGGTATAAGTAGTGGTATCATTCCCCTTTCTCTTAATGGTTATTTGAGTCCGGGACAAATACCATCCCCAGTGTCCCAAGGGCAGGATTTCGTAATTTAGAACCAAAAAGCAACCAGGAAAAGATAAACAGAATATCTGGACGTTGGGCAAGAGAGCGAGAGAGACAGAGGAGGAAAAAATTCCATTTTATTATTTATTTATTTAATCTGGAGCGATCGAAAAGGCAGCAACTCGAAACCAACGTCAATTTTCTCTATGGAAAATAGCCGAGAGCTCTTACCGTCTTTCTATTATTTTAAATGTTTCCCATGATTTGGTAGCATGACATTTTATTGGAGTGCCCGAAATGGCCTGTCCCTTATGTATGCGTGTGTTCCATCAAGAGATGAAGTTTCGCCCTAACGTACGTGGGAAAAAAACAGATGCTCGAGAGCGCTCCCTGACCACTCGAAAATAGCGGAGGAGGGAAAAATTCGCCAGATATTGCTATTTGACAGTGGACAGAGGAAGGGATATCGCATTTGGCGTGTTTATCACGTCTTGGCGAGTTTTAGTTCAAAATGCAACAACAATTCGTCTAAATATTTATTTCACGTATCGTATATTTATATCACGTTCGTAAATTGAGTATTTTATTTAATGAGAGTCCAAAAATTGCCTAATATATTTTTAGAAAGTTATTCGTAAGGAGTTTTACGAACTTTAACTAGTTTTGCTGTATCAGTTTGACACTGCCTCATTTATGAGTAAAGATCATAAAAAATGATTGGATGTTTATCAAAACAAAAATTAGGAAGATTCATTTGACAGTTTTTTTGTGTGCTGCTCTATTAATATTAATTTAAAAATAATTTATTTTGATTCAATTTCCTTGCATAAATTTAACATTACTTTTAAAGATATTACTATTATTATTAAAGAAAATAATATTGTGGTGCCTTTGAAAAAGAACGAAAACCCTTCAAATAATGGATACATTTTTGAAAATTCTTCAGCAATAAAGCTTTTTAAAAGTAAGAGGTGAAAAATAATATATCATTTTTTTAATTTAAATATTTAAAACTTTTTTATAATTGTTTAATTTTATTTTTTGTACCCCGAACGTTTTTTTAAAAAAAATAAAATTTTAAGAGTTGACAGTTATTTTGGCGGTTATTTCAAAAAAAAAAAAAAATCAAATGTAATTGATTTAATAATTTGTTGTAATAAAGTACTATAGAATATTTTAAAAGTAACTTTAATAAGATGTGAAAGAAAAAAAATTTAAACATTTTTATTACTTTAAATTCGTATTTCGTAAGTTAAATTCAGAAATTTAAAACAGCAAAAAAATTTTAATACACATTCGAATTCAACGAAACAGTTTCGATTTTTTTAAACTTAAAAAAGTCACACAAACCCAAGTTTTTTCCCTATTTCATTTCTCGCGCCATTTGCACCGCCATTTTCCTCTTCATTCCACTAATTCTTTATTCAGCTACCAAAGTTGGCACAAAAAAAAGGACATTTTACCCATCAAATTGCAATTAAGTATAGATTGGATCTGAAAGAATACAAAATCTTCTAGATTGTTTTCTCCTTTTCCATTTTAAAAGCATCCAATATGTTTTTTTTTTTTTTTAAGTTTAATTTATTTCCTGGTTTAAAAGTAAGATACAGGGAGCTGTTTACCTTTCGAAAACGTTTCTCTTTTTGATTGAAAGAGAATCGTACTGCTTTGATACAAAGCCCAATATCACTTTCCCTTTGACTGATAAAATTCGAATTTTTTTTTTAAACAGTTCGAAAGCTTCGGAGCTCAAATGTTTATACGGGATATTTTTATGGTTAATGCGTTCGACTGACTGTTCTTCAAGCTTTAATGATATTGAAAATGCAACGATCT
>BMAO01005745.1:0-25599 GCA_019973975.1 Trichonephila clavata
CTCTCTTTTATCTTTTTTTCTGTCACTTTTTCTCTATTTTCATGTTTTTTTCTTTCTCTCTCTTTTCTCTCTCTCTTATATATCTCTCTCTTTCTATTTCTTTCTCTTTTCCGCTATTTCTCTTTCTTTTTCTAGTAATACTTTCAAAAATTAAAAATAGTTACTATATAGAAGGAAACCTTTAGTCATCGCTAATGACAGATTACAATTTGAAAATGGTATATTTACTGAGGTATAGGTGTTCCAGGGTAAATTCATAAAAGTTCGACAAAAGAAATGTTGTTACATGATGTATTTATCTATTTAAAAAAACTTATCGAGTTATAAGGTGCCACACCTACCACTAACACCACCTCTTCAAAGCTAACCTTGAGGAACTTCAGCAACTACGATGAAAAAATAGTAGCTGTACATGCCACAGTAGCTGAATTATTTAAAATATACAAATCCAGCTAGAAATCTGTATATCTGGTGGATTCATAAGCCATTGACTATAAAAAGGACGATAAAAACAAACTCGTTGATGTAAACCTCTATTGGTCACCTTACAGCTTAACAGACAGGTGTGGGTGTTGACGAGTAATAGCACTTGATAGTGTGCTGTAACACTCAATTTTGTCGTATCTGCAATTAAGAGCTTTTATTTTTAATGCCAATATTGCATTTTTTATTTCTTAATATTTTCTAAAATTTGAAAAAAATACATTGATTGCTGTAAGTATTTTTGCATGATTCCGAGAGAATTTTATATCATTCGAGTACTTGAGATATTAATTAAATATTAAGGGACACATTTTTTGAAAATTCCTAACAAGTCATAGACTTTTACGTAGGATTTCTTACAGAATTTTAAATTTTTTTAAATTTTATAATGTTAAATATAATTCGGTATAAATCCGACATCTATACGGAACAAATTATTTTTCTTAATGTTAATTAAGATACCATAGCATTAAATTTATTGATTAATTCATTAAAAACAAAATTTAATTCTTTTTTAACAGTCAAGAATAATGTCAGTTCAGTCCAGCTGTGATGAGTATTAACTGCTTCCCTTAAAAATCTTTTTTGAAAAAAATCGAAAAAAATCATCACATTTTTTTAATTTTGTTATTAAAACAAGAATAAAAAAAAAATATGTAGGTTTTAAATTGATTTTTTAATTTTTTACAGGTGTAAGAAATTTTAGTTTTAATATGTTTAATATCCCGAGTTATCTCAAGCAAATGGAAAAAAGTCAAATATTAGTCTTTGTATGATAGTTTTTGAAAGAAGGAACAACACAAAGTGATACCTGATACTGGTATCTGGTCTCTTTTCTTACTGGCTTACCTCTGGAATCTCTTTTACGGGAACATAGAGTCTTAATAAGGTTTTACAATCATCTTCAATAAGGCTACATACAAAGGAATCACTTCCACTGTTTTCAATGTTCACCTCTTCATAATCACTATCTGAAAAATCATCGCTTTCGCTATCTTGCATCATCACCATATTGTCCTTCATTATACATTAATAATCAACAAGCCGACGTGTACTATATAATAGGAAAAACACGTGACAAGTCCCGCTAAAAGCACCGCGAAACCAAAAATTCTTTAGCAAACTGCCAATCAAAGCTGAATATTTTCCTCCAGGCCGAGTAAAATCGTGACAAAACAAATCGTACTGATAAATTCTGCTTCGTTCGAGTTTTCTCGGGATGGTAATTAACTGCAATACATACAATCCCGAGAAAACTTGGGATAATCAGGAAAATGGTTAAGAAATCTGATAGGAATATTAATTTTTTAATTGCTCTGCATCCATTATAGAATAATTACATAAAAAATACGAGTGTGAGTTTATTTTGTTTGATATTAATGTACGTCCCAATCTGAAGATACACGAGAACCATTGATGACGGGATTCGCAAATTTGAACAAGGTAAATTGACAAGAGCGACACCTGCGCTGGCTTTCCCTTTTCGGAACTTCCACACTACGCCAAGGAAGGACTCCGAGAATTAACATAATTCACGGCATCAGCCTCTCTACAAGGTGGGTGTTTATTGGAACTAGGGCTTGAACTCATGACACGCCTGCTACGAGTCCATAACCATTAGGCTTCTGCTGCCAGACATGAGTGTGAGAGGAAATTCTTTAAGCAAATTCGATAAAACTTTTCCCTCTCCATGTATAAAAAAATATCTTTCGTGATGCTGTAATAAATTTTTTTTTTAATATTTTATATTTAGTTTAAATTGTATTTTATAAAAGCTAAATTTAATAATAATTCCATACAAAAAATTTTTAATTTGTTGCAAAATGTTTCTAACGCTTTTTTAAATACGTTTCTCTTTTCTTTTAAAATTTTTTTCCAAGTACTTAATAATATACTACATAAAACTGTGCATGGTTTTTTTTTCTGCTGCTTTTTTTTTTATAGTTAAACTTCCTAAAAATTCTCAAAAGAACATTAATTTTGATTTTGAAATTTTTTAGAAAAAGTACTAAGCATGTTAGAGCTAATTCCATGCACTGTTTTACGAAACATACATTTCAGAACATGTATAGCAAATTTCAAACCCTTACTTAAATTATCAAAAAAGCCTCAGGATTTTGAATAATAGTATATGTACGAAAATTCAACACGGAGAAATATGAGTTTGAAGTTTTCATTCCAGTAAAATATATCAATATCTAAGAACTGCATATGTGCATTTGTTTAAATTAATATCTTAAAATATTTTAGTAATAAGAGTGTTTAATTTCACACACATGGGATATATATATATATATATCACCAAAAACAAATATGTAAAAAGGGGAGAGTTTTTCTATTCTTGCGAATTAGATTTTTAATTATCTGAGTTATCAAAATGAGATTTATTATTTGTGCTTTGTGGGAGAATCCGTTTTGAAGTTTGAGTTTCAATCATAGTAATATCATAAAAAGCACGCATAACTTTTAAATCTTGACCAAATCCATTTGCTCTTCAATAAACAATTCCCGAACTAGAATTTTTGCATGAATTGCACAATTCTTTCTTGAAATGATAGGTATAAAAGTACCATATCGCCTTAACTAAAGAGGAGCCCAAGAACGAATCTTGTGAAAAAAAAGAACAAATGAAAAAAGTGTACGAAAAACAGAAATTTTTAAAGAAGAGATTAGTTGCTAATTAGAACAACATATTATACATGTAAATTACAGTTTTAAAATTTTGGAAAAGAGTTTGAACAATTGTACAATTTATACAACGAGGATTGGTCCTCCATTAGGCTAACAGGAGTACCCCCAGTTCTTATAAATAAATTAGATTTCAAAACATTTCGATTGATTGTTCAATTAACATTGAAATCTAAATCAACACGAAGGCTGTTGATAACGGGAATCGTAATTTTGAATTATAGTCAAGAGAAGAGGATGGCACCTGAACTGGTATATCACCTTCTCAAAAATTCCACATCACTACAATATAAGGACTTTGAGCTGTGATGTATTTAACGTGCATCAGCTATTCTACATGGCAAGTTTTTGATGGCACCAGGACACGAACCTACACCTTTACGGAAAAACACCTACTACAAGTTTGTGACCATAACTACTAGGTTGCCAGCGACCACCAAAACTTATCTACATTTACCCTATAGAATCCTATTCATAAATTCAGCCAACATGTTACGTTAATTTAAGCAGAACACATAAAAACTCTATTGTTCTTGACACTTATCACTTGACATTGAATGGAAGTGTTGACCCAATGAATGAAAAGATGCGCACTTTTGTGAAGTAGTGACACTTCTCTGAACTGCAGCCAGACGTGCTATAAACAGCATTCATCATCTTCCCGCTCATAATTCTTATAAAATCTCTTACACAATCCGAGACCTTAAAGCTCTCTCTGTGTCTGGCTGGATGGCGGCGTAATTTATCGCCAAGCTCACTTAACTTGTCAGCATCATTATCTCGAGGAGGAATTTAAGGCAAGTCAGCTCTCGTGATTAAAACATTGCAAAAATGTATCTTTAATTATCAAAGTTACCATCCGTAAGTCTTTCTATAAATCCTAAAAGCAGAAGTGTCTCGGAAATTTTTTTAGCGAGGAAGCTTAAATTTATATGATAGTTAAAATTGCACACTTTTTAGCTACATCTTCTTTTAAATACTTTAATTTAATTTATTTTTACAGTTTTGTTCATCCAATATTTTTACATAGACGTTTATTTTTCCCCGAGTAATAGTCCTGATGACTCTGAGCTTAGATTCTTTATAATCAGTCTTTTAAAACATTTATTAAAATAAAAAGTAAAAAAGGTTTGAAAGTCATGATCTAGCGAATAGTATAAGAAAAAGAAATAAGGTTTCGTGCGTTATTATTAAACTCCGCATTTGTTAATTTAAGACCTTCAGATGAAATAAAGAAGTATAATTCAGATGCTTAAATAAAAATGTTTATAATTATTATGACATCATTATTAAATCCTGCTATAATATCCCTTTACGTAATAAGCCGACAGAAAATTTAAAATGTTTAACATTCCAAAAGGATTATTCTATATTCTGGGCACAAAATTAAAGTGATCTTATTTTAAAAGCTTGACAACTCACCATTATTAAATAAAACAAATTTCTCTTTGTTAACTACTGCTGTAAAGTGTATAGTGATCATTTAGATTAAGGAAAAAACACACACAAAAATTTAAATAAAGCAAAATATCCCTTTTAAATTTATTATTCGTCTCACTCACGCTCTCATAGACTGAACTTCATAAATTATATTATTTTATCATGAGCTTTTTATTCCGCTTTTCTCACAGAATAAATTGCAGATTTCTTTGAATGTGGAGTCCTTGTCTGAACTCTATAAACACTTTTCATAGCTACTTAAACATAAGCAATCGACAAAGATAACGTGTCCTTTAAATTTCTTTCGTAATTTCCATTTAATCAGGAAAGAATTAACATCTAATGGTTGAAAGAGAAATAATTTGGGTTTTGATTGTATTAAAGGTAGTTAATGAGTTTTAGGGGAAAAAATTATTAATTAAAGAATCCGATCTGTTTTGTAAAATTCTGTAGAGAAAATTTTTGTTCCAAATTTCATTCGAATCTGATTATTAGGATATTCCGAAAATTATGTACAGTGGGAATTGCTTAATACGAACCTGATGGGTCTGAATATTTTTTCGTATTAAGAGAATTTTATGTTAAAAGATACTGTAAAAGTAAATATATTTAACAAAATTTAGCTTATTAGAGAGCATTTTATTTACATAGATATGTATATATGCCCGTAATTAATAAAAATCAATGAAACAAAGACATTTACAAGAACTTAATGAAATTTAATACAAAGTTTTCAAATTATAAAAAAAATAAAAAACATGATTGACTTTTGGAAAATAATCTGATATTTTTCTTTGAATTGTCTTTTTTAACCTCAAATTGTTTGATGTCGTCCATTTTGTTTTCCGTTTTACCATTGGAATGTACGTCTAAATAACTGAGCATACGTTTTGGATGACGGGAGTAAGGATTACTTGGAAACAGGAGCTGCATTATTCATTTCATTTTCATTTCATTCAAATCTGCATCAATGACATTTTTTGAGCTTTGAACAAACTCCAAAATGTTTTTGAGTTCCATAATTGGACACACATTATCATCATACACTGCAATGGATTTTTCTAGTGATACAGTAGGATAGTCCAATAATACCGAAACGTTCTCAAATATATTTCTCAGAAGAGAAATCTTTTCATGTTAAGCGATTTTTGCTTCGTTTTAAGAGAAAAAATTACATTAAAATACATGGTAGTTTGTCAGGACCGTTGCATTATTTCGTGTTTACTGATATTTTGTCTTAAGCGCTTTCACGTTTAGGTATCCGACTGGCTGAGACAACTTTTTTTAAAAAAAATGGAGATATGTGGATTTTTTGTTGTTTTTAAAATTTTTTAATACATTTAAAGAAAAATATGCTAAAATTAAGAAGACAAAAATAAATTATAAAAACAAAAATAGGAAAGAATGGGTAAAAATTGACAAAAAATAACATAAACGCGGTCCATTTTGCACCAAAGGTTTATGAACAAATTTTCAGTTTTTATATTCTGAAGTGTTGCTATGTTATTCATTGTCGCGAAATGACCTTTAGGATAAGAGATATTTTACTTTTTACAAAAACTAGAGCACTTTATCTCAGTTACTGTATGAAATAACAGTCATTATATCACATAAGGGACTGTAAATTTTGTAATAAAACAGTGATTGATAAATCTGACAGTTAAAACACTTTTACTATTATACAGAACTTACACAAAAAATTTCAGTTAATTATTTTCAAAACTTTTTTAGCAATCGCTGATCCCGTTTGATTATTTTCAAAAAATCACATTTCGAGTAAAACGCGTTTTAAAGTGTGACATCTTGCTTAAAGTAATGGCATCTGCTTTTACTAAAACACTTGTAGTTTTTGTTCTAGTGAACGGAAAATGATAAACTTGGTATTTTTATAAAGTTAATAAGATGGCCTATAAAATAAATAAAAAAAATTGTCAATTTTTGGCTAAATTAACAATTTTAGGGTATTAGGATACCTTAAACCTATTTCTCTGTATTTGGAATTCCAAATCAGAAAAAAATTGTTGGGGGCCATATGATAAACTTCTGTGCAAAAATTTCGTATTTTTTTTGGAGTATTTTTAACGTTACACTTATAACTGGATGAGTGTTTATTAACAGAACACTTAAATCAACGTGAGGGTTACTGGCATTGAACCTCGTGATTTTGACCGGTGGTCGAGTGATGTGGACGTGGTAGTATCCCAAACTATAGCGCCGCACTAGAAGTGAAGCACAAGTGAAGATTTTGAGCCTCGATAGATTTAATTTTCATCACCCACTTTAAATGGCGCGATTTCAGCGGTATCAGGACTTGAACCCGTGACTCGACAAAACCGGCCATGAGTTCGTGACCACTAGACTACCTTGGCCACAAGCTTATAACTGGACCGATAATGAAGATTTTAAAATACTTATACATCCCACAAAACTCCACGATCTTTGATCTTAAAGCATGGGTGGCCTTAAATTTTTTTTTCAGATTAGCTTTTTTTAATTGAGAACATTTATAACCTCATGCACCACAAAGTATCACACGGGGCTTACATACGTAAGAGTGAAGCACACATCACAAAGGAAAGAAGGATTAAGCTCAAAAATCAATGCCCCCTCCGGGATTCGAGCCCAGCCTTATGGCACCGCAGTCAGTGTCATTACATTAACACCACATTAACCGCATTAAATTTTTAATTGTATTTTTAATAAAAGTTGTAGGAGATTTTATTTTGAAGCCAGTGTAAAAGGAATGTTGACACCTAACTAGCATATGGTTATTCAGGCTAAGTTAAATCTTCATCACACAAATATAATAAAAGCCGTGTTATCCAATGGTGCTGCCATCTAGAGGAAAAAAATCGACTGAAATATATCTCTTAAACTATAATTATATAATTAAATTAAATTAATTAATTAATATTTGAAAAAACTGTTTTAACATCAAGTGTCTTCCACTATTAGTTTAAAAAAATCATTCGAATTGAGCGGATGAATAAAAAGTATTTGATTAACGATTAAAAACTTGAACAAGATAGTGTGAGCTAATAGTAGGAATTGAAAAAGATTTCCTCTCAACTTCTCTGGAACTAAAAACAGATTCCAATGAGATTTGAAACAATAGCTATGTGGAACACTATATATTTTTCTATGTAACATTAGCATTCGGAATAAAAAAAAACTTTTCAGAGAGAAGGTAGTTAATCTACGATTAGCGCAACATAATTTATTTCAGATATCAATTCTTCCATCTGCTACGAGAATAACAGTTCTTAGTAACGCTTTACTTTTTTCTAGAGAGGTAAAAATTAAAAACCGAATGACTTAAAATTACCTTCTTTCACAGTAGAAACTCAGATTTTACTAGAATGTCAGGCATTTGGCCTTCAACTCATTTCCTGTACGACAGTATTCAGATATGTCAAAAGTAGTATAAAGTTAAGTAGTTTTTCCTGCTTATCTTTATGTGCTTGTGTATTTTTTATGCTTATCTTTCTGCTGTGATCTTTATCTCTTAATATGTATTACTCTTTCTCTCAATGTTTTTAGTGTTCTTTCTTGTGTTGTTCTTTGTGTGTTCTGTTTTTAGTGTTTTTTTTCCTTGAAGTGTATTTTTTTATACTGATTGTCTGTCTCTTTAATTATGTTTTGCATTATTTTATGGTTCTTGCTTTTCCTCTTGTGTCCTGTGTTTCTCTGTAGTGTGCATTTTCTTTAAGAAAATAAATAAATTCAAGAAGAAAATTAGTGTTAAAAATGTGCTTGCATTCAAAATAGCATGAGTGAAAATTGCTTAAAATTTTCCATCGTTTTATTCTGAATGCATAAAAAGCCTACTTTTGATAATATGTAACCAAAATTTCCACTCATTAACGTGTATTTTGGTGCTTTAAAAAATCTCTTAGTTAAGTTGTTTAAAAACATCATTAGTTTTTTTTTCTGATTTCAAATTTTTATTATTAGATGTGACAAAGTTCATTGTTATGATTCAAAGGTCTCCTGTTAGTATCGCGTGGTAGTTTGTAGAGGAGGGGGAAGCTTAGGTGTCATCCTCATAACTTGACAAAAGTATAAAATCACAAGATCCGTCCCCGTAAGCGAAATTTCTTTTTTTAGACATAAACAAACACTCAAGCTCTGTGACAAGTTTGGTGTTTCGAAAATTCCGAACTATTTTGCAACATTGAATTAAAATTAATTTCGAATACAAATTATGTTTCCACCAAATTTGAATGTTATACGAGGGTCATTCTGAAATTTTTAAGATACTGATAGATTTTTAAAGTTAAATTTACAAAATTTTAGGTGTGTTCAAAGTAGTCTCCTTTAGTATCAATGCTTTTTTGCAGACGCATTTTTCACAGATTAAATGCCCCAAACCATTCATTTTCTGGAATTGATGTAAGAAATGCATTTATAGCCTCACATCAATCTCTTATTTTGAATGAAAACGACGTCCATGTAAGTTCTTTTCAGATTAAAAAATAACCAAAAATCACACATAGCTAGATCCGTAGAATACGTTGGATGTTCCAACACTTTAATTTGTTTTTTGCTTAAGAAACTCAACTGTTAATCTGGCTATATGGGAAGATGCCTTGTCATGGAGAAGCATTTGTCTCCTTACAGCCACTTCTTGAGAATTTCTGGAAGACATTTAGTGGTATCCAGTTTGCTGTTCCAGTCTTTTGTCCTTCCAACTTGATGGCTTTGATCAATCCCGTTCTTCTGCAGAAAACGGCAAACATTACTTTTTTCATTTCTCGTTGTCTTTTCACCATTGTCGGCATGGGACATCTTATAAAATCCATTCTTTGATTTCTTGAAGTGTGAAATGTCAAAAAACAAACAAACTGTATGTACATTTCATCACCCGTTAGAATTTAAGAAATGGTGCTGGTGGCAACCATTATTTTGCAATTTTAGGGTTTCCTTATTGATTTTGCACACTCCTTTTTTGGCGGCGCACATTTAGATTATGGGGAACCCAATTATAAACTACTTTTTTCATACGTAAATCTTCATGAATAATTTTGTGTTTGGCAATGGATCCAAAGCTAAGTTTCCTCTGTAGCATTTGGTAAGTATAACGATTATCATTTATTAACATTTTTCGTACGGTAGACACATTATCCGGGATTAGTGCCAACCGCGCTGCCTTCCATTGTGTTTTCATCCTGAAGAGAACTGTGACCTCTGCAAAATTCTTTAAACCATCTGAATACAGTAGCACAGCATGGAGATTAATCACTAAATCTAATAGCAGCAACTGAGGAATTCGTCTTGATTTATATTCCCGCTTTAAAATTAGAGAAAAATATAACACGATAATGTCCTTGCATCAACTCCCTTTTTTATTTCTGTCTAATATTTATTCTACGTTAACAAATTGAAGTAAATTAATAAAAAAATCATCTGATGTGTTCAGGGCCGGACCGTGACATTTGGGGGCCCTGGGCTAATGATGTCTGGGGTCCCCTAAATATTTAAAAATTTTGCCTTTTTCTTAAAAAATTACTGTGAGGAAAAATTTAAAATATACGGAATTTAAAGTTTTTCCCCAAACAATTGTAACTAATTTTTAACTAACCCTCAAGTCTAAAAAATATTTGCTGTTTCAAGACGATTGGGATCTTGACTATTCCGTAGGGGGGAAAAACATGGATCAACAACTTGCTTGGTTTATCGTGAAAATGTTATATATAAAAATATAATTTTGCTCGTCACTGTACTACTAAACAAATATCTTTCAAAAGCTCTTATTCTTAAAGATCCGTTTAAAAACGAGACAAATTGGCTTTCTTAAAAAAAACCACTTTAAAACAGCAATAAATATTTTGCAGGTGGTAATGTCACAATAACGCAAAGGTAACAAAAGCATCCCATAAAATTTAATACTTTATATATATTGACAAATATATAAAATTGTTAATTATAAACTTAAGGATTATTTCAGAAATTGTTAGAGTGCTTCTTAAATGCTTCCGATGTACTCTTTGAAGAATTCAGTTATTTGTTCAGATATTTTTATTTTTATAAAAAAAAATATGTGAATAAATTTGAAACAAAAATGCGCAATAAGAAAAGACAGTTTATGCAGATAATACTGATTTCAGTCTGTAGTTGAATAAAAACTCTTTGCTACCATCCTGCGTTTGATAAATTAATATCTGAAATAAAAATATGTAAGGCTTTGTCAAAAGAAAAAAATCAAATTATCCAAGTATTTGGAAGCTTTGTTTTTATGACAGTAGAATGCAGACAAGGGGCTTGGGATCATTGATTAACGGAAATTGAAAAATTCCCCCGTAACTGGGTAAAAAGTGAATGAAACCTATATTTTGTGAGTTTTGTTTGATAGAGTTTGGTTTAGTTTTAAAATAAGATCCAAAATTATGAGATTTTATATTTTCACCAATTTTTCACATTTTAAATGTCTTTGATCTTATAGCTTCCCTCTCTCTATTAATCCTCATGTTGCGACCGCGTAAAATACATGTCAAATGTTTGTGGCCTGGCGTAAAAAAAGTTTCAGTACCCCTGCTCTAATTGCTAAACATCTTGTAGCCAAATACTTTACTACCGCAAGCACCATAACACGTTTGAGGACATTGTGGTAATATTCTGTATCTTTTCTTAGTTGCTCCTGTAATATTTATCTAAAAAAGACTTATTTTCTTTTCGTGTCAACCAAACTAACATTCAATTTATATGTTCAGTAGAATTTTCATGATTTTCTAAACAACTTGTTATGTGTTTCCAATCATAAAAGCCGGTTGTGTATTAAGAATTTGTTTCAGAAAAAAGTTTGCAAGACAAACAAAAAACACTACCAATACTAGCTGAATAACAAAGCCGAGATCTTTCCAGTACTTGACCATTTTTAAGTTTTTTAGTGAAATGATTATTAGAAAATGATCTTTTTGTTTATTGTATTCTCTTAGCGAAACAGAATATATATTATTTGGATCTTTATTTTGAAAGTAACTAATTTCATCTGAAGGTTATAATCAATAAAATTATTACTTAGCGATTTAGACACGAACTACATGAATAATCTAATCTTAATACTCCGTGTCTTCATACTTAAATAATTTTGAAATGTGTATTTGTATTTACTTTTTACTTAAAACCAATAAACAGGTACCCAAGTACTTTTAATTTCAGGTATTATGCATAGGACACAGCACCAAATCAGTAAAATATTGTAACTTAGAATTATATTAACAAAAATAAATGACTACAAATAGTGCACTACGCTTGTATAAATGCTCTATGCTCATCGGCGTCACTCTATAATAAGACTCTATCATAGAGCGCGCAGCGTACAAAAGAGTGTAATTAATAGACTGTATTAATAATAGAGTTAATAGACTTATTAATTATAATTGTTAATAGACTGTAATTAATAGAGTGTACTTAATAGACATTCTATTAATTACACAGTTACAAAATTAAAGTTTTGGAGAAGTGCAAAAGAGGCTTTCAGTGGTTTTTATATTATTTAGTGTGCTGTTCTCGAAAATGACCTGCATTTTTCCCCATCACATCAAGATTTTTTGTAAAATCGATATTTTTGCTAAAACCCTATTTGAAAAGGAATTCTCTCAAACAATTTAGCCTGGGCAATTTGGCAACAGTGGTTTTTATCCAATTGAATCTATGTAATTGTTGGTTCTTGATGAAGCAAATTAATTTCCCAGCAATTAGATGTGAGTGAGTAAATATTAACGTCGCACTGTTCAGCTACACGAGAGATTTTGGCGATGAACCTGGTAATTTTGAATCATGGTAAAGTGACGAGAACGATACCTGAGCTGTCATCCCCTCTCCTAACTATCACACCACACATACTGGAGAACGTTTGAGCTCACAACAGATTTAACATGTATAGTTTCCCTACACGAGGGTCTTCAGTGGCACTAGTCTCGAACTCATGACATGCCTGCCATGAGTCCGGTACCTTGGCTACTAGCAATTAGATGAAAACCATTGTTTCTAGACCTCACATACTGTCTCTGATCATGAGAAAAACAAGAAATTTCCTTGAGATTTAAGTATTTTGCATCCAATTATGGTGTAGTTTCTAAAAGAAAATTACCAGCATACTATTTTAATTTGTTTTATTAAGGTATTTGCATAAAATATATAGACAATTTTCGAAATTGATAATTATTAATTTCCACGTATTCGGTGGTAGGGTGAAAGAACAAAAGTAAATTGCTCTTGCTTTATAAAATAAATTTGATATGGTATTTCGGGCATTTTATTTTTGATTTGTGTCTATTTTTTTACTGGTTTATTATTGTATTACTATTTTGATTGTAAGCACCTTTTCTATTTGTTATCTTCAAAGGGGAACGGGCCCCTAGAACCCAGGGGCCTAAGCTGCAGCCCATTTAGTCCATACGTAGATCCGGCCTTGGCTGTGTTAAAATACCTTGTATTTTCAAATTAAACCATTAATTTTTTCGTATCTTCTGGTATACGTGTATCTCAACAACTTCAGGGTTATCCTCGTATTTTATTTCTGCCTGAGTCTGAGCATCATGTGTATATGAAGAGGATGGTATATCAAACTGTTTTTTGAATTTGGTATAAATTGTTTTTCTATAGTATGAACTCACTATTCTTTTGTAGTGCTTGACTTTAATTATCTTGAATCTATACTGCTGGTCAAAGAAAAGGCAACACCAGAAGGAAACATGCAAACCATGTGAAATTTACATCATGCGTTGGTGGCGATGAAATATGCAAATCATTAGCATTATAGAGTAAATGCACACTACAGGTGACCGTAGAACCACCCGCAAGCGCAATATAAGGGGAGAACATATTGACGATTTGAAGTACAGCAATTGTTTTTCGTGTGGGTTTTCTTTTGTGTAAGCTATTTACCTATGCCTCGTAAAAGACATAGACCATCTTTTCATCAAGTTTCTGAATTTGGTTGGGGAAGAATAGTCGCCCACAGAGATTACAGGAAAAAACGGACGGACGGTGCCAATCGCACCCACCTCTTTGCACTACTGCTCCGTAATGACAAATGGATAGTGCTCATGGCAGTGATGGATCTCTCACGCAGCTCCATCACAAAACATGGAACAACACATTCAGTCCGTTACGCATCATTCGGTGTCCACTCGTAGCATTCAACGCTGTTTGCAGCATAATGGTATATCTGCAAGGCGTCCATTGTTTTGTTTACCCTTGACTGGAAACCACAAACGTTTCCTCCGCCAATGGTGCGATGAATGGCGGGCATGGACAATGGAATGGAACGACATTGTGATTACTGACGAATCCCACTTCTGCCTACAACATCTCTATGGTCGGATTTGAGTTTGGAGACACCAATTTGAGAGTCTGCTGAACTGTTACATTATGCATCTCCATACTGCTCCTATACCCGTTAACATGGTTTGGGGTGCTATTGGATTTCTCTGCCACACGCCTCTAATATGCATTGCCGGTACATTGAGCAGCCAGCGCTACATCTCTGATACATTCAGTGATTTCCCATACATTCAGCTCATGCATTCATTGCTTACCATCCACCATATACCAACAGGATAATGCGCGAGAAAAAGTGAGTTCCATGTTTGCACAACGACTGGCCTAGGATACACCGCCCGCTGCTACACCAGATCGACTTTGAAAATATGTGGAACCCACATGGACTGTTGCATTCCAAGGATACATCCAAAGCCTGTATGATTCTATGCCGAGACAGTGGTTATAGCCAACAATGGCGGATACACTAACTATTGATTTTGTCATATCCACACGTCACAAGAAGCTGTAATTGTAATCGTTTGATCTTTGTACAACATGTAATCTTCAAAATACATTTCGCTGTAATAATATATCTCTGGTCCTTCTTGGGGTTGCAATTTGTGTGGCCAGCAGTGTATTTTCTGAATATTCTTCATTCATAAAAGATGGTTGAGGGGACATGGTTACGAACAGCAGTATATTTGTCGAGTCGTGAATTCAAATTCTGTGACAATAAAATTTATCGTGTAGAAGGAGTAATATTCTTTAAATACTTTCAAGCTCAAAATCCTCATGTTGGTGTGGTGTAGAACCTTGGGGAGTGGGGAGTCATATCAGGTGCAGTCTTCGTCATTTATTCACGGATCAGAATTTTAGACATCGCCAACAGCTGTGACTTAATTTAAAGGGCGACATAAATGAACAATGAATAGACGGGATTTAAAATACCTTTATTTTAAAAATAACATCTTTTTTCTTAGTTTTTTTTAATGAAATTTCTCTCACATTTTTGTATTTTCTTTGTTATTTATTCCATAAAGGATACAGGCTTAAGAAAAAGGATTTTCGTAACAACTTTCTAAATTCTCAACAAAGCTGGAATAAACTGGTATAATTTTTAACGGTTCAAAGGTAACTAAAGTTTGATTTTTATGGTTTAATTAATTAATTTAAGTAACACAAATACAACTCTGACAATAAAGTTCGGTGAATGAAGGCAGAAGGCCGATCTGGCAACACTGGTGAAGCAAAGCGCTGCACATGAGTAGCGGCAGGGCATGACCCTCTTTCCCTTCCCGTTGTTCAGTTGAGCATTGTTTGTGTTCCATGTAAACTTGTTTTACAAAGTGCTTGTTCTGTGCATTTGTTCTCATCTGAAAACAGGAAAATGAAGGAACAAAGGATCAAAATTAGTTCTGTTAAGTTTGGTAAGACACCAAAAGAAACTTATGCGAGCTGATACGTGTTCATAAAGATTAAACACTTTCCATGTAATGTGTGTACGAGTGGCTCGACCATTTTCGGGGAGGCCAGGAAAGTTTTTCTGACAAAATCCTATAGCGGAAGACCGGTGATCTCCATCAGGGACGAAACCATTGAGAAAGCGAGGAAATTAATCACGTAAGATCGTCAATTAAATGTGCGCATGATAGCTGATGAACTGCAGATTAACCTTGAATCCGTGAGACATATCGTTACCTATGTAATTAGGGATGAGAAAAACGTTGGGGATAAGTAGGATATGACTCCAGTACACACAATAAGGTTCATGGTTTTTTGTTCACGATAATGCACACCCTCACGCTGCTAATGCCATCAAATATTTCCTTGCAAAAAAGGAGATGACGCAAACTAAATATTCACCATACTCACCAGATCTCAATCTTCCAGACTTTTTCCTATTCCCTCGACTCAAACTCATTTTGAAAGGAAAGAGATTTGACGTTATTCCTGACATCCAACTAAACGTGACGAAGCTTTTGAACTCCATCCCAAAAGAAGACTTCTTGCAAAGTGTCCAGGACATGTCATAGCAGATCTCAGACGGTGCATTAGTTATGGGAGGTGACTATTTCAAGGACAGTAAGGTAACTTTCTTTAATAATTCATCTACGTTAATGTTACAGGACTATTCACTGAACTTCATTGTCAGAAGTTGTATATGAATATGTGAAAACTCAACATGATTAAGTTGGCGTAATGAAGAAATTTGAAGAGTGGTTTGCCAGCTTAGGTGTCGGTTTAGTCACTTGAGCGAGCTTGGAAATTACGAGGTTCGTCACCAATACCCCTCATGTAGCAGTGACACGTTAAAAGTATAATCATTCAATCCTTCGTTAGAATTATTTGAAATAGTCTTGATTTTGTGATTGAATAAGGAAGTTTGCTATTATCTATGGTTACATGTATTTAACTTCATCTTTAACAAAATCATTCTAAATACCATTCAATGTTTTTTTTTTCTTTCCTTTGTTTTTTATTTTGCTTTGCAAAAATGAAAAAAATAACTGAGACAAAGTATCTTAGATTTTTCTGTTATACGTTACTTTAGAAATGCATTTTCAAATTATATTAAACACAGATACATTTTTGCACAATTCATTGCTGCTTTGTTCTCCTTTTTCTTTTCCTACATAACTTAATACAGTGTTTCTCAAACAGTGGGGCACACTCATCTGGGGGGGGGGGCTGATAAGCCTACGAGGGGACGCAAGCATATCGAAAACTCGAAAATAAAAGGTTTAAAAAATTACAAATATACTGAAAAGAAGCAAAAAAAAAAAATATGTATTCTGACATAATAAAAATAAAAGATAGATTTATACTGATATATTATACTTATAAATGCATCAATACTGCAAATGTATTTGATAATTAATTTATTAATACTAAGTTACGAATAAGATTAATAAATACTAGTGACTCCCATGACCTCTCTCTTGTCATAAACAAAATTATATACAAAATTTAATACCTGTCTTGATAATCTGTACGGATTATGGATAAAATCGTATTGTATCGTATTTCAAAGTACACTATTATTAAATTCAATACATTGTTGTTGTATGGAGGGGACACGATGAAAATCATGATTAAGTGAAAATTGGGTAGCAAATATTTAGTTTGTGAAGCACTGACTTAATGTGTATATAGAGCGTCCTAGCATCCTAAATATAAAGTATAAGAAAATACTTTCCAAGAGAGAAAATAAACAATTTCATTCACGATGTGAACAAGGTACACAGGACCCAAAGAGTGTCAGAGTGTTCCACTCCGTCATCTGCAAGGTCGAGGGGGGGGGGTCCAAATTTCGGCCGTCCCTGGCCTTGCACGTTTTATTTGGCACTCTTCAGTTTGTGCTCCTAAATAATCCCTTTTTCACCCCACATCAACCTTGACATCATTCGAATGTTGTTCTAGAACAATTGCCAGTTCCGTGACAAAAGAAGGGTTATTTCTCAAAAGAAAAGAGTGACAATGTCTCTCACCGTCTCGTTTCGAATCAACTAATACGCGGATTGCAAAATCTCCCTTTGCCGTCGCTTCGGAGATTCGCAGTGTTCTTTGAAGGACGTTTAAAGATAAAGCTTTAATGATAAGAATCATCCATTTTTCAGGCCCTCTCAAAATGACAGCCATGCAAAGAGATGCTCCTTCATCTTTAAACACGCTTTTGCAAATCATAAAACCATAATGGATTGTAGAGCAAAAATAGTACACAAGTTTAGAATAAGAAACGGAAAAATGTACTAATTCGCACTAAATATTTTTGTAATATCCAATTCTCCAAGATCACTTTCTGTGTGCGCGTGTATACACAAATTTCCACTTTCCATTTTCCACTATTTTTATGTTACGCAGTTTCAGGTTTTATTTATTCATTCTGTGCTTACACACAATATAGTATAATTCATAATATATGTAACAGTTGTACGAACATAGATGTATTTTTGTGTGTTTTATATGTAATTTTTGTTCGTGTCCTATTGAGGCTAGTTATATTATTTAAATAAGTATTTGATTTGATTTATTATTATTATTATTGCACTTTGAAGCTCCAAGCAGACCATTATCGACGAAATGCGCAATTTCAAGCCTCAGTCAAGTGACGATGACGGTAACAGAACTGGCAATCCACTCTTCAAACTTTCACATCTCGCCAACTTGAGTACTTTGTATCTAGAGAGTTTCAATATGCATCAACATTTCTACATGATGGCCTTAAGTAGGGACTCCAACCCCATAAATCTACATCAACCATGAGTTCTATTACCAAGGCCTGTTTATTTACATTCCTTTGAATTGTATTATACTTTTATTTTCAAAAATTAAGCACCTGAAACCTGATGATTACTTAAATTTATTCAAGCAAATTAGACGAAACTTGTTCATAATTATTACTCAATAGGTAACTTGAAAACGCAAGCAAAAATATTGTACATAATGTTGATATTTTGTGATATCAGCAAGAATATAAAAGGTCCTAAAATCAGACATATAAGTTAAATATAAAGCAAAAGCCTGATCTACCCAAACTGCCTAATAATGATATGTATCATGCTGTTTATATTTTTATCACTGATTTGAATGGATAACAATACCCCTTGATGACGTAAAACAGCTCTAATCCCATACAAGGCTTAAGGTATCCAATTACCCTAAAATTGAGAATTTTGCCAAAAAATGGACAATTTTTTAATGATTTTATTAATTGGTCATTTTATTAGCTTTTTAAAAATACCATTTTTATTATTTTCCGTTCACTAGAACAAACACTGCACGCGTTTTAGTAAAAGCAGATGACATTACTTTTCGCAAGATATATGCCATACTTTAAACCAAGTTTTACTCGAAATGTGTGTGTTTTTTTTTTTGAAAATGCTCAAACGGGGCCAGCGATTGCTGAAATGTTTTGAAAACAATTAAATTAAATTTTTGTGTATGCTCTGTATAATAGTAGAAGTGTTTTAAACTTCAAATTTATCAATTATTCTTTTTATTACAGAATTTACAGTCTCTTATGTTATTAAAATCCCTGATTTTTAAGCAATTTCATATAATAAATAAGATAAAATGCTCTAGTTTTTGTAAAAATTAAAATATCTCTTATCCTGAAAGAGATTTCAAAAATGAATAACACAGCAACACATCAGAATTGAAAAATTGAAACTTTGTTCATAAACTTTTGGGCCACGTTTACGTTATTTTTTTTTAAATTTCTCCCATTTTAGTAATAATAATTTCTTTTTCTCTTCTTAATTTTAGCATATTTTGTAAAAATGTACTAAATAATTCTAAAAAACATAAAATTCCCCATATCTCCATTTTTTAAAAAAAAAAATTGTCGCAAGCAGTCGGATACCTTAAAGAAAGAGGCTCATAAGTGTATAACCCTCATATGCTCAATGGGGATAAGGTAGGAATAGCATATAAACCATTCCATTTGGAGCATAGTTTTTTCATGAAATTGGTGCTAGATGTGAGTAGTGTGATTCTCTGCTTTTGAAACAAAAACATCGGCAGTTGCGGCAGCATTCTGACAAACAATACGATCATGTATGTTCTAACTGTACCTGTGAGCCTTAAGAGTTACCTGTGACAACACGTTCATAGGTCTACACTCCACTTAAATATATTTCATTTCCATATAAAAGTACACTCTTCTTGCGTAGATGCCTCTTTTCCGTATGTTAGACGGAAAATATCCAGGGTTTGCTTATCTTTGTATGTAATAATTTTGAAAATCAGCCTGCGAGCTCAAAAAAAGTGGAGCTCATCCAATAACTGAACAAGTCTTTACTGAGTTTCAATCCAGTTTTTATTCTCTTCCTCCTGCGACGGGATGTACCGTAAAATCTGGCGTATAAGCGCATTGATACTTTCTAGGTGCATTTTTTAATTTTTGGGTATATTCGCCGTATAAAGCATGCACCCTATTTATGAATGAATCTGAAATGTACGTATGCAATGGTATTATGTTTTTATTCGAGTTGTTATCCCAGGATTTTGAAAAAAAAAAATAGTACATTACTAGAGCTACGACCTTTTAAGTTCATTAGGAACGCCATTTATATTAAATAAAAAAAAGTATTCCAATCTATGTAGAAATCTAATTTATTTATGCTCGTCTCTTTTTTTTTATATATATATTTTTTATGGTTTTCATTTTTATATACCCATAGTTTCAGGCACACCCATAAACTTCTATCCCGTCTTTTCAATTCCTACTATTAGTTAACTCTTTCCCTATATATATATGTGGGAATTTCCATATAGACCGACTTTAGAGGGAGCTGGCGACTCGAGCCACCAGCGAGCGAACTGACCAGAGAGAAGAAAAGCGAGCAAGCGGTCTCGACGAGGAGGTCTGAGAGCTAGCGCTGCTGAAAAAGAAAGCAACTGCGAACCAACTGACCGTGTAGGGACCAGTGGCCCAATGCTGGAAGGATAGTCACGTGAAGGTGACACATCCATCACTCAAATTCCATAAACATCGTTGAACTACGTGTGTTACCATTGTGAACTGTGGTGTAATAATTGTGATGTGAATACAAGACTGAGAAACCATTGTTGAGTGCAAGTAGTTGTCTAAACGTTATTAATCATATATCTGTGTAGTAGTGTGTAGTCCTGTAACAAGTGTCCACATTAAACGTTAGTCTTAATCAAAAGCAGTGTCGTCAATTTAAATACCCCTAGAACTCCGTGTCATAACCCCACAATTTATTTATATATCTTGTTCAAATTTTCAATCGTTAATAAAATACTTTCTATTCATCCGTTCAAGTTCATATACATTTTTTTAAAACTTGCAATGGATAGCACCTGATGTTAATACAGTTTTCACAAACATTAATTCATTAATTAAACTAAAAAATAAATAAATAGTAACAAACAAAAATAATAGTTCACACCCTATATAAAGATTAAAATCATTCGTTGTAGTGCAATTGGACTTCTAATCCAAAGGTCGTGGGTTCAAATCCCCCGTGGGATGGCCTAATTTTTGTGAATGTAATTCCCTTTTTATTAGAATAATCTAATTTAATTAATTAATAAATAGTAACAAACAAACAAAAATAGTCCAAAACCTTTTATAGAAAGGAAAATGGAAAATTACAACGGAAATCGCTATATATTTTGTCACTTAGTAATGCGATTCTGCCATATGTACATACATATTTATATTAATTGTAACCATTTAATAAAAAGTGACTATAAAATAAAATGTTCCTTTGTTGACCTAAATAGCAATTGACTTAACTTGTTTGAGTTAAAGAGGTACATGTTATACGTAGGATTTTACGGTAATTGAGAAGTAAGATGTACAGGCGTTACATAGCATGCAGACCTCCTTCATACAAACATTTTGCATAGTTATGTGACTCATACTATCTTTCCTGTGTAGAAAAAAGTATGGATCTAAGGTGAGATTGGATTAAAGACCTGTTGCGAGGTGCATTAAGTCGTAGCCTGTTCACAATGGAAAGCAATTGACAACCATCTTGTAGCTTCATGGCCTTATTGACATAAAGGTTTAAGACTCTGTTAAGGATTTTGCAAGAAAAAAAATAACTCAAGCTCATTTTTACTCTTAGACTATCGAGTCATTGTTTGACATACTATCGTGTATTGAACAACAGTTTATCCCTATGTAACTGCGGGTTAAGACAGTACAGTATTGACGATCAGTGGTAGCAACTCGGTTACATATTGCTACTCTCGACGTAGCTTGCTTTTATTTGTAACTTATCTAAATTCTGAGAATTTGGAATTACTTTTAGTCGATTTATTGTGATTTTTCAATTTTTGCTTGTGAAAGAGTGTATGTATGTATCATAATAAACTAAAAATTAAACAATAAAACTCTGCGCATTAGTTGCTATTGAAAAATTATTTAGGTAAGAAGTTAAAGCATTCAAATTTAATATATTATGAAAATAAAAGTTCTATATTCTCTTTATCCTCATTTTCAATATGGTCAATTTGGAATAATCTGATGTTTTCAAGCCTTCCAATAATTTACATTCATATCAAACGTTTTTTAAGTTAATTCTTATTTTATATATTTCAAACTATTTATATTTTATATTTCAACTATATCAGACTCATCACAGACGGGCACTCAAAAGTGGCTTTTCTTTTAATATCTTGTTTAGTAATTTATCGAGAATTTTATTCATCTAACCTTCTCCTAAGTTTTTTTTCTTCACCAGATCACTAATAACCCAGCATTTTACTAATTATCTACTTATCTCCAAATTTGTCCCCAGGTCTATTAATATTAAACAATTTATAATATGCCCTCGAATCTAATATTTTTATATGTGTTCACTTTTATCATGAAATTTTCCTGAAGGTATTCATTAATATATCCACCTTTATATAAAGAATCACTGATTTCAAGAGTCTCACGAAGATATTTATACATAATTAATACGTCAAGGAAGTATTGATTCATATATCCAATACTTAATAAAACACATACTTTGTCACGGTTTCTTTATTGCCTCATACGATGAACAAAAATGTTTTATCCCTCCCCTTTGAAATGAAATAGGTAGAAAAAACTTCATTTTTCATCAGCTAAAATAGAAGATTATACGTTAGAAGGAGGTCATCATTTTGATGACATCTTGAAACGAAACGTTCTTCAGATTTAACCAAAAACTATTTCAACAAATGGTGTCCTTTGATTTCCGATTCAAATAACTAATACTTTATAACAAATGGAAGTTTGGATAGTTTTTACTCGGCAATGCATATGTAACTTCGCAATCTTTTTTCTTGTTTTCTACGACTGTGGTACAATTGCTATACCAAGTGATTTGGAGGTAGTTTATCCCTCATTTTTGCTCAAAAATAAAGAGGTGGAAAAGAGGAGGCACGCGTGAAAATTGTCCATGAATAGCTGTACCACAATCGAGATAAATAAAAAAAATGCGGTACAGCATGTCTCTGTACGTATCATTTTTCACCGAAGGTTAAGACTGTTAAGGCAAGGGTTGTCTTCATATTTATGTTGTAAATCATTTTCTTAAAATACTGATTCAAGCTACTTACTAATTCTATTTTTTTTTTTTTGCCTCCTATTTAACATACAGTTTTTATTTTATGAAATCCTCCAGAATACGTTCTAACTACCTCAGACTTTAACAATTATACTTATTCCAATGTATCCGAAAGTGTAAAAAAAATGAATATTTCGACGTTATTGCTTTTTTCAGACCTTTTCTGGGACAATCTCTTTAGTAAAAATGTAAAGGGACGCGATACGAGATTTAAACAAAAAAGTTAGATTTAATGGTTTTTAGAAATTTTTAGTGAGAAACGTATGGGTGTATGTAGCATGTAAAACAGGATATTTGCTCAAAATAACTAAAAAAAATAATAACAAATTAATTTAAAATTCATGAAGTGGTTTTAAAATGCACTCTTTCTGTAATGATTGTTGACGTATGTGAATTTTTTTTTATTTACAAACACATCGAATTAAGCAAAGTAAAAACCTGATAAAGGTTTTGAGATAACATGAAAATACAATTCATAAAATGATTTTCTTACGAATTTACAATTACATCAAAATCCATAATTTCTAAATTGAACCATTTTTCAAAAATTAAGTATATTTAGAGCTACTTTCCTTTCCTAATAAATGACGGCTAGATGGCGCTCCTTGCGATTTTGGAGAAAAATTCCTTTTTTTCTCAAGTGAGAGTTCGAGATAGTTTGCGCATGCTCTTGGTAGGATATTGCCTTTCTCTATTTTGATATGTTTTAAAAGGAGTTTTTTATGTTTATTTTGTATTCTCTGTCGTAGAACATTTTAAATATAGTGTATGTGAGTGTGTGTCCTGTTTTTTTCAAAGTTCCGAAAATACCGCCAACCTTGGAGAATCACAAGTATAATTTTGATTCGAAAATGCATAACCAACTTCCGTTACATATTAATAGCGATTGATAGAAAAAATATTGACATTTGACAGAATGGGAATAAATGCTTTAACAATTTAATGGAAGGAAAATTAGTGATATTTTTGGTCTGATTCAAATCAGCTTAAATTTTTTATTTGCTATCGAGATGCAAAGGACAACAAACACAAAATTTATCTCTCATAGTTCTGTATTTTTAAATAAGACCCTTTTAATTTTATAAGACAATAGAAAAATATATAAAGAATACTTTAGGCTAAAAAAAGGGTTTTCAATTTTTTAAGCCGAATTTCGTCAAACTAATTGCACTTTGTCGCCTTAAAAATTATTTGTCAAAATCTGACGGAAAGTGCATTAAAAAAGGAATTTTCATTAATTTTGATATTTTCAAAAACACTCATTATAGCATTCAGATGAATGCACATTCGATGTGTGCAATAAGCAGAAATATTCTGTGGGGCTCATATAATTCATAACATTCTCGAATTCAAAATGGCTGGTACACAGTAATGTTAAAATGTGTTGTGTTCCTTTTTTTTCTTCTGTAAAGACCATTAGAAATTAATATAATTTTAACATAGTAAATTAAGTGAAAATGTCGTCAGTTTGCTTAAAATATTATACTTTTTTGACAATGAGATATCGTTTCTTAATGTGAAGGCCTTATGAAAATTATTGATACAAGTTCCAAGGAGTATTGGAACTATACAGCAAGTTGCTGGTCACCATTGGAACATGGATCGCGCAGCGATTCTCCATTCCATATCGAACAAGTTATTTGGTTGCCTGATGTAAGTAGCAAGTCCTGAGTAGATTAGGGAGCCTCTTGATTGGTTGTTGTGGAGAAGGTAAGAATGTGTGTCCAAGAACTGCTCTCAGACTAGGTTGGGTGGAAAAGTTCAAGTCCAAAAGTGTTTGCTGAGTTTCTGTTTGCTATTAATCTGTTGTAAGATATGAGTTGGTCTTAGATTGGTTACTCTGAAGTTTAGGTATAATGAGATAAAGAGTCCTTTCTGGGTGTATGTAGCTTAAAGTTTAAAATTAAAGTTAAGAAATTGAGAAAGAAGAGATTTAGGTGTTCATTTATCACCGGCAAATAATAAAAATTAATATTAAGAAGGATTGTACGCGTCAAAGAGAATTATTCTTGGTCTTTTGGTATGTTCTCTTGAGGGTATAGTTTTTTTCCAAGTTAATAATATTGTAGTTATTTGTAAGAGGAAGGTTGAATAACACAACTAGAGAAAGCCAAGTATGAATGAAGTAGATATCACAAAATGAAAGAAAGCGTAAACATTAGAATAAACAACATTCTTTATTTCCGAAAAACAAAGTTTTTGCTGAAAGGTAAAATGTAGTATTGTTTATCACACATCAGGTCATCACAATTCTTACAGTAAAACAATATCTCACTCGCGTAAATATTTTAAGCAGCCATCAAGATACAAATAATACCTCAGTATTGAGATGAATATAGCAAAGCCATGGCATTGTGAAAGGCAGATACAATTTTTTTATTGAACTGTTTTATTATTGAACTAGATTATATATATAAGTCAATATTATATACTAAATGTAAAGCTAATAACATCCAGCAACTCTTCAGAACTACCTTTTCAGAAATAATTACCCATTTTAGAATTTTATGAAAGTGGTATTTTAAAGTATTTAAACAATCACTTTAAACAAAAATAATATAGGAATCACGTATACTTTACAAACAATATTTTTAACTAAGAAATTACTAAATATTGAATGGACTAAGAAATAAATTTCAATATATATTCA
>BMAO01005746.1:0-34025 GCA_019973975.1 Trichonephila clavata
TCGGAAAATCGATTTTTTTATTATTATTTTATTTTATAGAGGGAACCTTTCTGAACGTTTTAAAAGAAACCGCATGAAGATATTCCCAATAGAACGGAAGTTATTAAGAAAATAAAAATATCAGAAAAGGTGATTTAAGTATTGTTTACATTTTGGTGGCTCGATGACAGCTGTCATGCCACTAGTGACAGCTGCGTTTCTCTGTTTCTTATTTTTCCATTCTAATTATAATCAAATGCTTGAATCTAAGCCTCAAATATTATTATTATTGTTCTGAATATATATATATATATATATTAACTACAACTTCTACCAACTTTATATTACTTTAACTTCTACTTTGTTTTGATAAAGTGATTCCTGATTCTATGTTCGCTCGTTAATGCTTTTCACATCATATAGTATATATAAAATAAGTTTTAGGAAAAATACTTGTTTCTTATAAGCTTTTTAAAGATGAATTCGACTGAATCTGCCAAAAGATCAGACGTAAACGTCTAAACAAAAGGAAGTTTACTGGTAATATGTACACGAGGGGCAAAGCTGTACACAATGTGCATGAATCGCTAAACAACAGTGCATCTGGAAAGAAGATTCAGTTGCAAGATGTTGATTCATCTTTTATTGAAAATAGTGATGGTTTTGATGGTTATAGAGTCTTTGACAAAAATATTATGTTTACAAACATTCAAAACTTTGCTTCTTGCAAAAAGTGTGGTGGAGATATCACACTAACAGAACAATGTGTAAGAGGTTTGTCTAGTGTTTTTTCTATTCAATGCAAGAACTGTAATGACTTATGTTCGTTTAGAAATTCAAAAATGTTGGGTGAAAGAAAAAATATTCCTGAAATAAACAGACGTTTTGTGTATGCGATGAGGACAATCGGTCAGGGCCATGCAGCAATGACAACTTTCTGTGGTGTCATGGACTTTCCTCCACCAGTTGCTGAAAAATCATATAATAACGTTATAAACAAACTACTATTGTGTAGTAAAGAAGTTGCAGAAGCTTCAATGCAAAATGCAGCTTTGGAGGAGGTGACGTTGACAAATTCTTCTGATATAATAATTAGTAGAGATGGAACGTGGAAATCCCGTGGCTATTCTTCTCGTGTTGGTGTGTGTGCTGTCATAGGGGACAGAACAGGAAAGGTTATTGATGGGGAAGTGATGTCTTCTTACTGTAAGGGATGTGACTCTTGGAAACGAAGAAAAGGGTCACCTGCTTACAAAAAGTGGAAAATTCTTCACGTTAAAGAGTGTTTGAAAAACCACAACAGCTCAGTTGGCATGATGGAGACTGTGGGAATGGTTCGTATATTTCAGCGCTCAATAAGTCATCGTTCTGCGAGGTATACATCTTACATCGGGGATGGTGACTCTAAAACCTTCTCATCTATTACTGCATCCAATCCATATGGAGGAAATATCTCCGTTTCAAAAATTGAATGTGTTGGACATGTTCAAAAAAGAATGGGAACTCGTTTACGAAAGTTAAAACAATTGAGTTCTAAACTCAGTGATGGGAAGTCAATAGGTGGAAAAGGAAGGTTGACCGACAGAATGATAGACTTAATGACATTATACTATGGAAATGCAATCCGACAAAACAAAACATGCCTGTTAGATATGCGAAAAGCTGTTTGGGTTGTATATTTCCATCTGCTTTCAAGCGACGAAGAGCCATTGCACAGTTTTTGCCCTGTAGGCCCTAATTCTTGGTGTAAATATCAAAATCAGTTATTAGAGGGCAGTGTTGAAACTTTTAGACACAATAACAAATTGCCAGT
This sequence comes from Trichonephila clavata, assembly GCA_019973975.1. Classification (NCBI taxonomy): domain Eukaryota; kingdom Metazoa; phylum Arthropoda; class Arachnida; order Araneae; family Nephilidae; genus Trichonephila; species Trichonephila clavata. The sequence goes on from BMAO01005746.1 coordinate 1,793, forward strand.
GGCAGTAATGGATGCCATAAAACCTATATTTAATGATCTGTCACAACCTAAACTCCTACAAAAATGTCTAGGGGGTAAAACCCAAAATAACAATGAATCGATTAACTCAATAATATGGAAGTTATGCCCGAAAACTTTAGGTTGTGGTAGAAAGATTGTCGATATTTCCACAAATGAGGCAATTGTCATTTTCAATGATGGCAATCAAGGCAGATTAAAAATAATGCAATCTCTTGGTCTGACTGTTGGTGATTTTGCACAGAAATTTGTTACACTTGTGGATAAAAAAAGAATTCAAACTGCTGAGTGACATTTTAATCTCCGCACAAAGGAAGTGCGACAGGCTAAGAGATTGCAATTTAAAGCTACCTGTAAAAAATTAACTGAAAAAGAAGGAACATCGTATGCATGTGGTGAATTTTAACATTTTAGAATCATTGTAATACACTGCATTCTACCATAAATAATTTAATATTTATAAGAAGTAGTTATTAATTAAGATATTGGTTGTTTTTTAAGTAATATTTATGAAATTTTTAATTTTATTTTGAAGAAATGAATCACTTTGTTGTATTTTGATTATTTCGTGGCTTTTGATATCATTTTGATGTTTGTACTGCATTGGTAAAATATATTTTTTTAGTTACAATAATTTTAATAAATGGATGTTTATTGACTAAATAAACTTCACGTTAGTTTTAATTTAAATTTATTTATTATTTGAATCACCAAAATAATATATATATAAAGCTGTGGTGAATTTTATTTTTGATGTCTATTTTCTCGTAACGTAATTTTTTCACATTGCGTTCAAAATATATGTTTTTAATTATAATAATTTTAATAAATGGATGTTTATTGACTAAATAAACTTCACGTTAGTTTTAATTTAAACTTATTTATTATTTGAATCACCAAAATAATATATATATAAAGCTGTGGTGAATTTTATGTTTGATGTCTATTTTCTCGTAACGTAATTTTTTCACATTACATGCAAAATATATGTTTTTAATTATAATAATTTTAATAAATGGATGCTTATTGACTAAATAAACTTCATATTAGTTTTAATTTAAATTTAGTTATAATTTGAATAACCAAAATAATATATATATAAAGCTGTGTGGTGAATTTTATGTTTAAAGTCTATTTTCTCAGAACGTCATTTTTTCTTATTACTCGCAAGATATTTTCAAAACCGTTTCTTGGAAGTTGATAAAATTTTTACTGGAGATTCTGACCATATTTGTACTCAAAATGACGAACCAGTTTGAATTTTTAATGAAAAAATTTAAAATTATTAATAAAAAATAGCAATTTTTTTTTAAAAATTAAAAGTTTAATTTTAAACTTTTTTAGTTTGCTAAAAAATTTAAAACAGTGTTTCATGCTTCGTCATTTTAAAGATAAAACAATTACCAACACTGAGCAAAAATATCATCAAAAAATATTGGAAACTTTTTTTATAAAGCTGCGCTCAATGCATATCACTTGCGAAAAGAAAACCAAAAGTTACTTTTGTAATTAGCCAATTAAAAAAATTTATCTTAATTAAAAATGTATTCATTGGATATGTTTTGAGTAAAGTAATATCTATTTGTTTATTCCTCCAAAATTTACATTCCTGGAAACAGTAATAAAAAATTTATAGAGCTTTAAAGTTGTATTACATTTTTAACCATTTTTGACTTTTTAAAAGGTATGTGACCCCTTGAATGAGATACAACCTCTTACACTTGACAGAAAATTTTTCGTTCGTACTGTATCGTAAAAGGGGCTACGCAAATAGGGTTCTGGAACGATCTAATGTGGCAATATTATTGGCAAGCATCTTGTCATCCACTAATATAGTCGACTCTCGCTAATTGGAACTTTCGATAATACGAACCTCTCGCTAATTCGAAGTATATGCTCAGCCCGTAAGAAAACTCTTGATATTTCGAACTAAACAATAAGTTTTGGTACACTCAACATTTCGAAGAAAAATCTGTGGCTGGACAAACTACAACGTGTGATAATTCGAAGTTATTTTAAGTTACTCTCAAGAGTTCGAACACTCACTATCATGTTCAATCCTGTAGCAAACAGTTTGAAGCTTACATGTTTTGTGTTATATTGTCCCTGCGTGTCTCCCCTGTAACGTAGCCCCTTTGATGACCATCTGACTGCCACCCCCTTCTTTATGTTTACAGGTTCCTCAGACGAAAAGGACTTTTATTGCTTTCCTTCTTCTAGTGGACAGTTTCTGCCACACATGTTGTCAGCCGTCCATATCTTTAGTTTAACACGTAGACATGCTACTCATGTGTTCAGAAACGATGGTTCGTTATTGTGAAGAAGAGATGAGTAGGATTGTGTTTTTTGCGTCGAACTCACATAAATATTTATGGCTCATCTACGTGAATTATCGCATGTGTCACCAAATAAGACATGGATTGTACTGGACCCTGGCTTGAAGAACCAATGGCATTGGGGACATTGTCTGAGGGAACCAGGTGGGAAACGATTTTATTTCCAATGTGGAATGGAAGAGATTTGGTGGGGTGAAAGAGAAGATTATTATATACATGTATTCTTTTAATCTAATATCTATTAAATTTTTTATAAAGTATATAGACTGTGCTGGCCACCGTAAATGCAACACTCTGAAGGAAGTACGCAAATAACATGAAATTTAAAACATGCATTAGCGGAGGTCAGATATGCAAATTATTAGAATTTCAGCACAAACACACATCACGCACGCCTGTGACGCCACCTCAAAGCGCTATTTAAGGCTTGGAGATTTCGACGATTTCATGTTCGGCAACTGTGTTTTTCTTGTGGTTTTTTCAAAAAACGATGAGTTATGTCTGGTAGAAAACAGCGACCAGCTTTTGATCAAGTATCCGAGTTCGACAGAGGAAGGATAGAGAGTGGCCTAACGAGATTGTGGATTATCTTTCAGGGAAATCGGTAGTCGCGTTGGACGAAACGAAACAACTATAATGCGGATATGTGACCGTAGGATGCAGGAGGGGATGACGGACCGACGGGGTCAATCGCATCCATCTCAGTGCACCATTTCACGTGAAGGCAGGTAAATTGTGCGCATGGCAGTGACGGATCGCTCTGTTACATCATGAACCATAGCACATTGAGTCTGTAACGCATCATTCAGTGTCTGTGCGTACCATTCGGCGCCGTTTACAGCATAGTGGTCTGTACGCAAGACGTCCATTGCTTGGTCTACTCTTGACGGAGAACCACAGACGTCTACGCCGCCAATGGAGCGATGAAAGAAGGATGTGGGCGGCAGAATGGAATAAAGTTGTCTTTACTGACGAGTCACGCATCTATCTGCAACACCACGATGGTCGAAATCAAGTCTGGAGACACCGTGAAGAAAGGATGCTGAACAGCTGCGTTATGGGTGGATGCTGAACTGCTGCGTCCTGCACCGGGTATTATGGTTTGGTGCGGTATTGGATATCACTCTCGCACTCCTCTAGTACGCATTGCTGGTACTTTAAATAGCCAGCGCTACATCTCGGAGGTATTGGAGCCAGTTGTCCTTCCTTACCTTCAGGGCTTGGCCACAGCCATATTTAAACAGGATAATGCTTGACCACACGTGGCATGCATTGTCCAAAGTTTCTTCGTCCATCACCAGATTGAATTGCTTCCCTGGCCGGCTCGCTCTCCGGATCTTTCGCCGATAGAAAACATGTGGTCCATGGTTGCTCAACGATTGACCCAGATTACACCCCCAGCTGCCACACAAGATCAACTTTGACAACGTGTAGAAGCTGCTTGGTCTGTTGTACCCCAAGAACACATCCAAAGTCTCTTTGAATCAATGCCGAGGCGTGTGGCAGCGGGGATCTCCAACAATGGTGGCTACTGATTGTGGCAGGAACCACACTTCACAGAAGTCTATAAATTTAATCATTTGATACTTGGTCAACATGCTATCTACAAAATAAATTTCGTTATGCTATCTCTTGTCTTTTTTGGTGTTGCATTTACGGTGGCCAGCAGTGTACTTTATTATATGTACTTTTAAAAATATTTAAAGAAATGTTATGCATATGTACAATTGTTGTTTTATTACATAGTTTAAAACTGAAATGTGTTTGAAAAAAACTAAGGAGTTTTTTTCTTACTCTTTTGATAATTCGAAGTTTTTCATTGGTCCCTTCAACTTCGAACTATCGAGAGTGGACTGCATATATAAAACCGTCTACTTCTTTGACTATTTATAGATGATTCAGTAATACGTTTATTTGAAATGAATTGTTGCTATAGCTTTAAGTTTCAATTTGGCAGGATGGAGAAAAACCCGAGTTAAAGATTATAAATCTCTCTCTCATGGATAGCGCACATTTACAAAAAAAGAGTTGAAAACAGTTATTCAATTTTTTTTTTAAAGATATTGCTTTGTTTTACTTATTTATTTATTTTTCTGGAATTCTTTCTTCAATTTCAGAATAATAATAATAATAAAAGACGTCAGACCAAAAAACAAAAAAAACAAAAAGAAAGATATTTTAAATTGCTGTGTAAAAAAAAAACTTTTTTTCTCTCGTTGACTATCCCTTTATGATAGTTTATTTTTTAAATAAGGCTCCTTAAAACAGGGCCGATCCTAGCAGATGTGCAGGTAGATGAGTTTATAACGCCAACGTTGAGTGTTAGTCAAAATATGAAAAATTCTCTTGCGAGGTTGCCATTAGGTCTTTGCTCAAGGGCGACCGACAGCCTATAATCATTTCTGCATCCAAATGGTCATTCATTCCAGGTTTCAGGAATTCACAGGAAGGATAGAATGTTTTCCCCAGGTAAAAGGAGTGAATGAATTACATCTCTTATAAATAAAAATTTTTATTAAGGCACCCTATTATCTGACCACAGGCAATGAATTGTACTTTTTGAGAATCTGCCCGATCAATCTGTACATGAAATAACGTAGCAACATTAACATTTATATTGCAACATTGTAGGTGTAGGTTTCCTATTTTCCCCTTTATATCTCTTTATCTCACTAGAGCTTTACATAATAAATTTTGTATAATACTTCAAATTTGTTACCGTAAAATCCGGCGTATAACTAGCACCTATACTTTCAAGCAGCAATTTTTAATTTTTAGGTATATTCGCCGTATAACGCGCACTCCCTTTTTTATGAAGAAACCTGAAATGTACGTTCTCAATGCTTTTATCTTCTGAAGTCATTGTTTCAAGGTATTATTCCACGCTTTAGAAAAAAATAGCATACGTTTGAAACTACAACACTTTAAGATAATAAGGTGTTATCTTTTCTTTCAAATAAACAGTAGTTTAACACATGCAGAAGTCTAACTTTTTTCTATGTTCATCTTTTTTGTTTGTTTTTAAAGCTCTCATTTTTATACTCGGCGTATGACGCACACCTGTAAATTTCGATCTTACTTACAAAGTGAGCGTTATACACCAGATTTTATGGTAGCTATCTGAATTTGAATTACTTTCAAAAATCAATTAAAATGCGATGAAAGACTTAATTTCCTTTAAGGAAAACCTATTGTAAAGAAAGGAATGATAGAAAGAGTAGGCTAAAAATTCATTTAAATATTGCATAAAGTTAACTACTGTGCTATAGATATTAATAATAAGAAATTTGAAACGAAAATTTTACTTGGATTATGAATGAATTGTTCTAAGAATGAGAATAAAAATGATAGCAATTAGAAAAAGCTACTTTTTGTGAGTTTCTCAAAAATTTAATTTAAAAGAAACAACTTTTAAATACGTAAAATCATAGAACATATTTACATATTACCACATACACAGACCTGAAGATCTTGTAATCAAGTTTTAGAGATACTTTTTTTTCTCCTGATCAATAAATATTTAAGGGTAATTGTAATTAAGTGTCATTTAAAGAAATAAAAAAAAATATTTCCGTTTAATTTATTTAAATAGTTATCTAAGTATTTTGCATTTATTAAATAGTTTACAAATGTTAAAAATAGTATTATTTTTTTGTAAATTAAAAAATTAAAGAAATGTATTTAAAATTATAAATTTTTTTAATCCTCGAATCTTGTTTTTTTTTCAAGAGGAAATTAGTTTATGATTATTATCTTTTTTTAATGAAATCATTCACAATTCCCTGTGTACCACAAAACATCACATGGGACTTACAGAAATAAGTATGAAACAGCTCCCATAAGAAATTCGAAAATTTAAAAATCTATAAAGAGCTACAAATATTTACTCTGAATTTATAAAAATGACCAAATTCACTTCTGGAAAAAATATTTTGGGGAAAATCTAGAGGTCAATTTATATTAATGCCTTTAAGATCCAAAGTTTTTGATTTTTCTTCCTCTAACAATATTATAACATAGCAGGAGCGCATGTTTAATATTTTCTTAACCATCAACACTACTGTTGCAGAAAGGTGACGGAACCAAATTAAATGTGCTCAAATAACTTTTAAAGTTATGTACACTGAGAAATAGGGTCATTTTGGAGTTAGTAAAAACATATCATGGCATTTTCATATTAATGGAAGCAAAAAATGTCTTCGTTAAGCTTCCTTTATTTGAGCTGATATTCTTTTCTCTTAGACTCCACTATTTTTTTCTTATATAACCTTCTTAACAAATGGAATAGTGGAGAATGATTATTGTCTAATTTGTTTGTTTTTTAGCATAAGTAGTTTATCATTGAATAGCAACTCTAGTGTGATTCTATACTAATTTCGATTTAAAATTTTTACATCATTTTTAATTTTTTTAACACTTTTTATGAATTTTAGTGAGGTGTTAAGTGGAATAAAATAGTACTTTGTAAATAAAAAAAAGTCCGTTTGTAGGTTTAGAAATACAAATTATTGTCACAAAAATAACCCATTCTATAGATATTATATCTTTACTTTGTAAATTAAGTTTAAATTTTATTTTTTAAAATTTTTTTTATTAATTTGGGTGATGAGTTTTAGTACATAATTTTAGTGTAAAAGAATTTTTTCTAACTTATTTTCTTCAGGTTAAAGCATTTTGTCACAAATATATTATATAATTTCACAATATTACAAATCACATAAAATGTTTTATTTTAAATTCTATGCAATTTGAAACGCAGAGAAGTTGGTTAGTTTTGTGAGTGCTCGTTTATATGAAACAGTCTTTGCTAACGGAATAAAAAATGTTTGCCACTTTTCGAATCTCTAGTGGATGCAAGATTTATTATGCATATAATAATTCAACGATGCAACAACATTTTTAAAAAAAATAATTACGTCACATTCAAAAATTCTTTCGACAAACATTACGGCCAAGGATTCTATTATAATAAGATATTGATAAGACAAATTTACGATTCTACTCTCTCTTATGAGTGATATATAAGGTCAAATGACGCAGAGAAGCATCATAGTTATAAAGCATCATTAGCGTGAGGGATGACTTTTATAAGACTCTACCCCCCTCCACTTTAATGGACCATCCTCATGATTAGGTTCCGAAAAGGAGAAAACGATGGGAAAGAGGCCCACTTCGTTACGAGCACCAACATCGAGGGGGGTCCTGATTTCTGGAAGAGGGGGAGGAGATGAATAACTAATAATAAAGGCAGGAGAATAAATAAATAAAAACACCCCTGCCCGAAAGGATAATGAAAGAGAGAGACAGGGGTGGGATGGAATTCAACCCCCTCCAGCATTTGAATATTAACTTGGAGCAATGTGTATTTAAAAGCACATTCTGGAGATATAAAGAATGTAGCAAAAATGACATTCCCGAATTCTTGAGTAACGAACTTTAAACTAAAGTGCAATTACCTGTCTGATGGGAAAAATTGCATTTTGCTTCTACTTCTTCTCTTTCTCCTTCTTCTTTACTTCTAGAAATAGGGAGTCAGAAATTTAAAAAGGGCTTTTCTCCCTCTCTCTCTCCTTACTAATGGACTCCCCAAGAAAAGACCCTGTTATTGTTGGGAAAAGGATGATGGTAGGACTTTTATTAAAACGATTGGAGAGAAATTATATTTGGAAGAGATGGAATACTCATATATATCTATGGAGGAGTTCTCTCTCTTATTTGGGAAGGTTGGTCACAGTTTGTTTCTAATGATGTTTCTCTTCTGGAGTGATCTTCAGGAAAATCTGGAGAGATAGAAAGATGTAGTATCTCACAAAAGAGATCGGGAAATTATTATGGCGACATAATATTTGAATTATTAACTTTTCTCATTATCTTAAGAGGGTGGGATAGGGTTCTGGAGAAATGAAATAAGCGCGTTTTATTTAATAAGCTTTCCGGATTGCGCATTGATTTCCATATCACTTGAAAATTTTAAGGGAATTCGTTTTGCTTTTATTACTTCCCTAACTGTGCCTAATAAGCAAATCGAGCATTAAACTTTAGAGTTTGGAAAATTATTGATATGCACTACCTTTCTAAGAGTCGTTTTGTATTATGTCGAAATGATGTCATAAGGATTGCGATTCTTAAGGATGGGCATAATTTTATTATTTTATTTATGCTTTACAGAATTAACCAGAGCAGAAATTGAAAGGCTTGATTTTACATTCATCGACCCAGTTATACAATAAATATTTTTCAAAACAAATCATGCTTTTTTTAAAAAATTTTTAAATTAAGTAGAAACTTGGAAAAAATATAAATATTAAAAGTTGATAAAAAATGTTGTTACAAAAATACATAAAAGCTACAATCCTAGCATAAGCTTTTCAGCTTCATCCGAAGAAGGGTTCTTCCATTTGACAAGAATGAAAACATTTATATCTTTAATTTAATTGCTTCAGTTGTAGTTTTGGGCTTTCATGCTTAAAATACATTTTTTACGAACGTTATGGACTTAAGTACTGATAATACAGATGAATTATTATGAATTACACTATGATTTAAAATATATTTTCGCTTAAATATTTTTACATTTTTGAAAATATTTTATTCGTTTTAATTGATGAAGATAAATTTGCTTCTGTAATATGTATGAGTGTATACAAACAAGTGGTACTCAAACAATTTACTCCTTTTACAATTAACTTAAGATTTATTTGTAAATGCTTTTGCCAAAATATGTCTTTTGTCTGATATTTTATTATTTTTTTTTACTTTAATTTGTATTTAATTTATAGATGACAGTTGAAACAATGTTTTCTGAAAGATAAAAATGAAAACGATTTATATATATAGTTTGACAAAAAATTAACTCTATTATTTTTATTATTTTATCAAGATTAATACAAATACTTCATTTGACTGATATATATATATACATATTAGGGGGTGAGTGTTTGTAGGTGTTTGTGTAGTGGTTGCTATAAATTTTCTTATTTATTATAGTTCCCTTCCAAAATTATAACACGCATATTTCGATTTGTCTGTATACAACTCTAAAAATAAATAAAATTTAATAATAATCTTGTTACTAATAACGAATTTCTTCCAAGAAAAAAATATGAATTTTTCCAACTTTTTTTCAGAATATAGTTATAAAAAAATTTTGTATTAAAAAATGCATAAGTGTTATAAGAAAAATGATAGCTAAAATAGTAACTTTCAAAACAAACACTTTTTGTCTTCTGTTTTGTTTCTTACTATATTGACAGTGATTTAATTTGAATGTATATTCCTGTAATTTACTCTTTTTTAACATATTTTTTAATTTTAATTATCATTTAAATTAAAATTTTTAATTACTAAATTTTGAAAACTCCCAATATTTTAAATATAATTTTTTTCCTGTGTATTATTATTGAATCCTGAGTAAAATGTAGTGCTCTGATTTCAATTATTTTGTTATTTTTTGTGTTTTACTGTTTCCTTATATTCAAAACGAATTCCCACATTATGGTTTATGAAATGTTTTTTATTTCAATTACAATTTTTATACTTTTTTCTTTCCCATAAGTACTTCCAATTATTACATCAAAAGTCTTTGTTCAGTGTTAAGATGTTTAACTGTGGCTCAGTTCTAAGCTTCGGACAAACTACTGTGAAAATCGTTTAGCACGCAACTCAGTAGACTGAATTATTTTTTTAAGTATTAAAGGATATTACCAGAAAAAAAAACATATATTCAACAATATTAACTCAATTAAAGTACATTTCATTTTCATAAATATGTAAAAATGCATGTATTTATGAAAGATCAATGAAATTTAATACAAAGCTTTTAAATTTTTTGAAAAACAAAATATGTATTGAGTTTTTGGAAAATAATCTGATATTTTACTTTGTATTGTACTATTTAGCATTAAACTGTCACCAAATTGTCCGATGTCGTCTATTTGTTATTTATTTCAACATTGGAATGTGCATCCCCCTTCTTTTCATGATGTTCCTCCTTTCGGATTTCGTGGAAACAGAAGCTGCATTATTCATTTTATTTTTGTCGTCAAATCTGCATCAATAGTATTTTATAAGATTTGAATTAACTCCAAAATGTCTTTTTCTGCCATAATTGGGGCTGTATTCACTTTATCATCATCTACTGCAAAGAATTCTTCCAGTAATACATAGGACAGTCCAATAATACAGAAAATTTATCAAACATTTTCTTAGGTGAAAGAAAATCTTTTCGTGTTAAGCGATTATCGTTTCCTGTTAAGCAGCGTTTCTCAAACTGTGGAGCATGCCCCACTGTGGAGGGGGGTGTAATAACTCTACAAAAAGGCGAGAGTGTATTGAAAAGTCGGAAATAAAGTATTATTTAAGAAATTATTAATTTATCGAAAGTAAACAAACAAAATGCATTCTGACACAATAAAAATCAAAATTAACATTTACACCGATATAATACACTTATAAATACATCAGTACTGCACAATGTATTTTATAATTAATTTAATAACACCATGTTAAGAATAAGTATAATAACTGCTACCAGTGACTCCATGGGTTTTGTCATATATAAAATTATACACACCAATTAACATCTATCTTAAAAATTTGTACGGTTTATAAGTAACCCTTATAACTGCCGATTAAAAGTTACGAGATTCGCTTCCCAACGCCTCAGTTTCCCATGTAGGAGCGCGTATTGGGGGAAAGGTGGAGGGAAGAAAATGAACAAATAAGAAGTCCTCTGATATAAGTAAATCCTTCGAAAACGTATACACACTGTCAAGGTTTTTTTATTGTATTCCAAAGCCTTCGAAATAAGTTTATGTATAGCAGTGCACAGAAAAGATCGTACTATGGAAAGACGTATATATACGTCCGGGGTATTCAGCGCACCAGTTGATCGAGACGTATATACACACCGATGACACTTAAGAGGTTAAAGTTGTATTGTAGCTTCAGTGTCAAGGTATAGTATTATTGAATTTCTGCATTTTTATTTGTGTGGAAGGGGAACGCGATGAAAATCATAATTAAATATTGGGTCACAATTATTGAAAGTTTGAGAAGCACTGCTGTTAAGGAAAAAAATGCATGAAAGTACGTATTAGTTTCTTGGGAGTGTTGTATTTTTTCGTGTTAATCGATATTTCATCTTAACCGTTTTCGCGTTAAACTTATTTCATTGTAGTTAAATGCTGGTATATATATAACAATGGGTTTTTCTTTCTCTCTTTTTTATATACGGAGGATGTGCAAATGAATGACAAATGGGAAAATGGGACTAGAAGAAATATGTATAATTAAATAAACACATGATACACATAATTCATTTATTCATTTCTCACATTCATCTCAATGTAATATTGATTTTTTTCTCATATTATCCAGTATTTACTGATTTTCATTTAGAGAGAATTTCCATTTTTTCCCAAAGAGGGAAAATGGGAGGAAAAAAATCCATTATATTCCTTTTTTAACTTTATACATTAAATCACTTTCAATATAAATCAATTCCCTTTTAAGGAGAGAAGGATGGAATAAATTGAAATTCTTTGATACATAAGAAAAGTTTTTTGGAGAAAATAAAATTACAAGAATCTGATATTCTGTGAGAAGCGTTAACTTCCTCTTAAAAAACTTGAAAATAGATTAGACATCTTATCCTCCAGAAAAGGGAAATCTTCCTTTTGAAACAGAATTAAGACTAACGGAAAAAGAGATAAAATCTTGGAGCTTTGTGGGGAAAGAGCAAAATTTCAGTTAACGAAAATTCTATTCTAGTGTTAAATGAAAACAAAATTTTTTCGAATGGATGATGCTCTATTATCAGATTTGCAGTTTATTCTTTTAATGGCATTTTGCTGAAAATTTCAAGTATAAAACTTAATATATCTTTTTCTTCAAATTTTTTACATATTTTATTTTGAAAATGTGTGAATATTGTTTTAGTATTATTGTAGGCATTTCTAATTTTTTTAAGTAAATGCCACAAGGTTTTAGTAGTTAGCATTCAATGTAACAAATTTTGAAGGTTTCGTAAAATAAATAAAAAGTAATTTAAAATCCTTCTTTAAAATAATAATAAATTTCCTAAAATTTTTAAAAATTCAACAATTTTTATACAAAAGTTTACAAAATAGTTATATATAAACTTTACAAAAGGGACAGTTTTGTTAACATATGTTTGCGGATATTTGGTGGGGAAGTATACACAGTTTTGCGTTTTATGTTCGTATTAAATTTTAAATTATTTGTCAAATATTTTATTTGTAATTTTTTATAAGTTTTATCCATTGAACGTTATACGTTTTCCTATAACAGGGGTGGTGAATCTTTATGGATCAACGTGCGATTTTTTCTAAGGAAATGTTTGATGAGGTACCTATGGACGAGTCGTCAAATAATTTTGACTTGTGATAATTGGGAAAATAAGAAAACTACACTCACTTCCAAAATTTCAGCACGAAGATGTAAAATGCAAAAAAAATCAACAAATATTGCTTTGATTGACACAAAATTTGGTAGTAAAGTAGCATATATATTTATACATAAAACAAAATCAATAATTATATACAGAAATGAAAACAATATTAAATTTTTGTAAGTTATCAGATAATGTCATACTGGAGACTTAAACAGAATTATGTATAAAGTGAAAATAAACAGAGCATAAAATGAAAAAATGACATTAATAGGGTATGTGATCCCCCCTCATCTGTGTGCAAAGTTTACACCTTCTGGCCATGCTTTCAATTAGGTGGTCAGTCATCGCAGAATTAAACAATCACCATTCTTCTTGTAGAGCAGTTTCCAGCTCAATAAGAGTGGTTGGAGGGGGAAAACGTGAAGATACAGCACGGCCGAGAGCATCCCAAAGATTTTCAACGGGATTAAGGTCGAGCGAATATGCTGGCCACGCCGTACGCGCAATCCCTTTACTCTCCAGGTAGTCATCGGCGATGTCAGCTCTATGGGGACTTGCATTACCGTCCATTAAAACAAAAGCAGGGCCAACTACTGCCGCGGACAATCTCACGATGGGTTGTAGGACCTTATCTCGATACCGGACAGCCGTCACAGAACCCCGTTTAAGGACGTGCTGGTCGGTGCGGTATCCTAATGCGGTATCCTATCCCACACCATAATGCTTCCGCCTCGGAATACGTGATGTTCGTTGATGTTTTAGGGCTGATTGCGTGTTCCTTGTTTACGCCATATCCTTATACGCTTGTCATCTGGCTCCAGAGCAAATCTTGACTCATCAGTAAACATGATATTGCCACAATCAGGCACAGTTCAATCGCCATGTTCCCGGCACCACTTTAATCGTGCCCCTCTTGATTGGACGCATAGAGGAACAAACTCGAGGTACCTGGGCATACAGTCCATTCATATGTAATCTTCGGCATACAGTAGCTGCAGATATAGCCTTACCAATGGATGCTGTAACCATAGATGTCACACGAGTGGAGGTCGCTCTGCGATTCCTCTGGGCTACAATAGCAATATATCGATCTTCCGCGGGGGTTGTAACTCTTGAGCGACCTCCTACGGGCCTTCGGACAACTGTCTGTGTGGTTTGGAATTGTTTCCATAAATGTGAAATTACAGAATTATTAACATCGAAGAAAAGAGCAACATCTGTGATCGACTGTCCTGCTTCCAATGCGCGCCGCAGCACGCAACCGCTCAGAATCTTCCATTCGTTTTCTAGAAGTCATAGAAACATGTATGTCTTGAAAACAAATTGTACGAAAGTTTTAAACACCTTCTATCAGCACTTACAATCAACCTCTGTAACCCTTCATAAAGTTGGCTTCTTATAAGACTACCCTTTTTGTATATTTCTTGACAAGAAAGCACGATTGGCTGTTACCTAACATATTCGCATGCCTCCATCTACCTCTGCAGTGAATTGCATCCCCTTCCATTCTGATTGGCTTCCGGAAATTAGCATTTTCCTCTCCATGCTTAAATTTTGGAAGTGAGTGTATATAGTAAAAACTCTTTATTCTATATGAAAAAATATACATTTTGCACTGTGTAGCAGTAAATGTTTTAGTTATACGTGTAATTCAAATTATAAGGTAACACTAGTGTGAATTTTGATGTTGTAGATTAGATGGCAGATAACTTATAATAGGAATGTAAAGATGTTACTTTTAGGAGAATGCATGCTGAATTGAAGTCATTCGTAAGACGGTTTTTAAGCGAGGTTTTAATATTACTCATCTCTGAAAGTAATGACTCGTAGTCATAGATAGATGAAAATGTGATATAATAGCATATGAATCAGCTTCTGTGTCTGGAATCGAATTCCATGTTTCAAAATTTTCATTACTGGCATTTTTACTGTATATCAATTCCAACTTTTTCCTTGTTTCAATACATTTTTGAATCCATATTGAACTATACGGAAAATCAGTTGCATTTCAAATTCTTCAATTTCCAACCAGTTGAATTAGGGCAAGTTTTGTTATCAAATAAGGTCACACCAGGGTACATAGTAAACTTGAGCGCTTCCGATAATTGTTTGAACTGAGAATATCTCGCTGAAAATTCCTTTATTGAAGAATGAATTATGGAAATATAAATTCTTCTATAACTTTTTCTGTACGTCAGGTTTCTCATGTATATCTAAATCTTTGATATTTTTTTCAAGTTTGAGAAGTACTTGCAGCTTCTTGTAATAATATCATTTATGAAAATGTGCAGTTTAGCCTCAAAAGCAAGAAGATCCCTCGTGAGGATTAATTTATAGTGAATGTTATTTTGGACTGAAGTGCAAACTATTTTGATCGGTGGCATGCCCAAAATATTGTGTCGCTTGCCGTGGATGGCCCACGCGCCGCTGGTTGTCCACCCCTGTTCTATCTATATGATAATGTGTTATTGTTGTTGTTGCTTATGCCACCTGCCTGACGTAGTCAGATCGAGGCCCACGAAATTCATCATGGCAACGGGCTAGAGATACGTCTGTCATTAGCCTAAGCTTTGAGCCCATGAAGGTGACAGCACGATTTTGCTCACGAAAGATGGCGACACCATTCGGACACACAAATTTAGCAAGCACGTTCTCCATTTGTACTCGGCGAGTATTTGGTGGCATTGAGCATCGAACTAGGCCTTCCGGTCTGGCGTCCGATGCTCTAACTATTAGGCTACCCCCGGCATCTATATGATAATACTTTTCAAAAAAAGAAACCGAAAGAAAAAAATATGAACATGAGGAAAAAGTTCTTTTTTAAAAATAACATAATTAATAAAATTCTAAATTTTGAAGTGCGACTGGAAAAGCTTAATGTTATTCGAAGGAAATTCGAAGAATAACTTTTAAAAATTTAACGGCTATGTTATATTACAGTTATATATATTTTTTCTTTTTGCTTCTTGCTGATACTGTGAGCTGTACCTTTCTTCAATTTAAATTGCAATTTCTTCATTGAGGTAATGGATTTTGTACAAAAATTTCTTTTATTATTGTAAGTTTTGTAATATTTTCCCGGTATTTTGTTTTATTGTCTTTCCTTTTTCCCCCTTTTTTTCTGTAAAACATTAAAAAGTGATGAAATTAGATTAATATATTTTTCCTGTTTCAGAAATTGTTTCTTATTAGCTGTAATTTAATTTTAAATATTAATAATCAGATTTACTAAACATATATACGAATTTTATATGGATATTCAATGATTATTGCGATAATGCATAAATTGTGGAGAAATATGCATATAGTTGTTAACAGAAACCATTGTTTACCTGCGAGGTAAAAAATCAATTTTCAAAAAAGATGTTTTTTAAAAATAAAATTTTTTTTATATATATAATATATGTATTTGCCTTTCGTCACAAATTAACCTAGGATCTCAACAAGAGAATTCGAACCAGTTAACAACGAAAAACGTTTAAAATTCGATTTTAAACGAACGAATGAACGCAGTGAAAAAAATCCAATAAATAGATACTAAAAGAAGTTTATCAACTCGTTTGGTTTCCTTCGATTTTCCTCTTTTTCAAGTTACATTAAAGAATTTTATGTGACGAACCTGTTAATACTTTCCAAGATCCTGTGATGTTAATGACAAATTAAGCTCTGGCGAATAACCCCAACCCCTCTTCATACACACTCGGCCTTTTACTGAGGATTTTTTTACTGTAAAAGGGAAGTTTCAACATAACTTGTTTAAATAGGAATTACATAGTTTCAGAGTATGAAGATAAGTAAAAGATACAAGAGAAAAAGATTTTGAAAAAATGGACCTCGATATTTTTTGAACTGTGGTCCAGTAGTTGGGATATCATTTATTAACCCGCTCTTCAAGTTTTTACACTACACTAACATAGAGATTTTGAACATCAAGAGATTTAAAATGCATCTTTCCTGCCCCATTATAGGCCTTTAATGGCATTAGAACTCTTACTCGTGACTCGATTTAAAGATCGCTAGCCATAAGCTCAGGGCACAGGATCACATGGTTACTGGGGGAAAAGTCAAAGGTATATTGATATCATAATCGATATAATTTTCTTAGTAAAGTAAAATAAAATAAACGGAAACATTTATAATCTGATTTCTCCACCGGCAACGATTAAGTAATTATATTTCATTTCCTCTCAAACATGAAAGTAAACTTTCATCATAAAATAAAATTTCAAGTTTTGAACTCTTAACATTATTTATAAAATCTAGAGTGGAAATAGGTTTTAAATTTTTTTTTAAAATTCTTTTTCAACCATACTTGAGAAATCACTATTGCTTCACAATATCCATCGAATTTCTTGCTGGGATCTTTTATGTCTTTCTATTACACCAGCGATACGCAACCTGCGGCCCACCGAGTCTTTTTAAGTGGCCCTGTCATGGCCCATTGCTCTGAGAAATTCACTTACTTAAGAAGAATGTATTAAAAATTTGGTGGGAAATTCTTTGTCATGAAATCAAATATATCAATTTTGCTTTTTGCTCTTGATATCGTGCGGGTGTTAACTAATATTTTTTTTTTCTATTTCTAACGGATATGGTTAATAATAACAGACAACAGTGGTGTAGCAAGAGTTTTATGGGTGGAATTAATTTTTAACTATCGTTCATATTTTGCAAGCAGGAATATTTGAAGAAAATATACCTGTTCAAGACAACTGGGAGTTTGGCTATTTTGTAATGAAAAGCAAACATGGATCTTTAATGTTCGAGTGAGTGAGTAAGTGAATATTAACGTCGCACTGTTCAGCTACACGAGGACTTTTGGCGACGGTCCGCGCAATTTTGAACCATGGTCAAGTGACGAGGATGACACCTGAGCTGGCACCCCCTCTCCTAACTACCCTACTACACCAATGGGAGGACGTTTGAGCTCTCGACAGATTTAACGTGCGTCGCTCTCATTAATTGTTTGATTTGTTACGAAAGCGCTGGATTTGAAAAATACTAATAAACAGGAATCATTCGATGAAACTTTTCCTACCACACCCTTCCTCTTTCAAGAGGTGATAAATAGATTTTCTTGAATAATCTTTGCAACAGCAATAAAGTGTTTCGACAGTGTGAATGTCATAGCGGTAGCAAAGACATCAATTAAGTTTGTTGTATTACTGGTAATCATATGAAACCGTTCACTAACGCAGAAATTGTGGAACAGTGTTTCTTTCTTAAATGCTTTTAATTTAGCGTTAGTGAGAAAAATATAAAAATTATAATTAAAAAAAGCAAAACAGGAGTTAAAATATTTTGATCAATCTTCCACATTCTAAATTTCTCATATTATCTTAGTCTTAAGGGATTTCTCCCCCCCCCCCAGCAGCCCTGGTAGGGGCCCCAAGCTTGATGAGTGCAGAAGGCCAGCGACAAACCAACTGCGCTACCTTGGAACAAGAAATGAAAAGAAAACAAAGATACAATGAAACCCCCGCTAGAAATTTATCGGGATGCAAGAGAAATCCTAATGTAGAAAAACTTTTGAAAATATTTTTAACAATACCCATATCCAATGCCTCAGGTGAATGATCTTTTTTAGTTTTAAAAAGTGATAAAAAATAATTTAAGAAGTACTATGGGAGAAAAGACAATCTGAACAACATGACCATATTATATACAGAACTAGCTGTTACCCGCCCGCTTCGCTGGGTATTTCATGATGTTTTATAAATTTTTACTGCTTATATATATGTATAAATTATTGATATCTAAGTCCTAGCATTAATAATCCGATTGAATTGAAAAATATACTTATACCTGTAACTGTCACCTGTTCATAAAAAAAAAGGGCAGAACTCATCTAATTTGTATTTTCTAAAAATCTCTAAAATTGAAGCATAGAATGATGTTTGCTCTTTCGTAACTCAAAAACCAAGTGGATTCCCGCAAAACCAATTTTCGGTGGATCTCTACTCCGTAAATTGAACATGCATGCCAAATTTCAAGTCTAAATCTAACAGAAAAAAGCAAAAGTTTTACTATAAATATCCCCGAAATCCCGTTGAGAGCCGTTTTCCAAAATTATCGCTCAATTCAACAAAAGAAAAATGCAAACCAAATTTCATTATTATAGTCCTTGTAGCTCGAAAAAAGTAATTCTTTTTGTCAATACGTCCCAGTAACCCCCTGCAACACCCAAGAACTCTTGATTTGCTTAAAATTTATTCTTAATGGATCCCTATTCAACAAAAGAAACATGCTTAACAAATTTCAAGTATATGGGTCTAACAATTAAAAACAGGAATTTTTTTCCGTAACTCCTCTTGGCCCCTCGCAAACATCTTTAGGGGTCAGTTTTCATTTTACTCTTTGTTAGAGGAACTCTATTTCATGAAAGGAACATGCCTACCAATTTTCAAGCAGGATGATCAAGTAGTTTAAAAATGGAAATATTTATCGATTATGCCTCTTAATCTCCCGAAATTAAACTTGGTAGTTGATATTCGCGAAACCCATTTTGTAGCGGTTCTCTACTTTACGAAAGGAATCTGCTTATCAAATTTCAAGACTGTACGTCGAACAGTTTAAAAATGGGGATAATTGTCTATAACGCCACTTGTGCACCCGCAACGCCACTTCTGGGTCTGTTTTCACAAAACCCATTTTGTAGGGGAATTGCACTCTATGAAAGGAATCTGCTTAGCAAAATTTGAGGACTATGCGTCCAATTAATTAAAAATGCAAAAAAATTATCAATAACGCCCCTTGAACCCCCGCAACACCACCTAGTGATCGATGTTCACAAAACACATTTTGCAGTGTATTTCTATCCTATGAGAGGAATCTGCTAACCAAATTTCAAGACTGTGAGTCTAATAGTTTAAAAAAAGAAATAATTATTTATATCTGCCCTTAACCCCCCGCAACACCCCTTGGGGGTCAATTTTCTCCAAACCCGTTTTGTAGCGGATATTTACTCCATGAAAGAAACATTCCTACCAATTTTCAAGCAGGTAGGTCAAATAGTTTAAAAACGAAAATATTTATCTCTTACGCCACTTATTCCCCTGCAACGCTACTTAAAGAAGTCTGTTTTTATAGTTGAAACCTTCTTATAGTTGATATCTACTCTATGAAAGAAATCTCTTTATCAAATATAAAGACTGTGCGTCTAATAGTTTAAAATGGAAATAATTATCTATAACGCCCTTAAGTCCCCTCAACGCCACTTGGGAGCAATTTTCACGAAACCCATTTTTAGCGTATCTCTACCCTATGAGAGGAATCTGTCTTACTAAGTTTCAAGACTGTACGTCTAATAACTTAAAAATCGGAATTTATAACGCCCTTAAACCCCGCGCCTCCGCAACAACCCTTGGGGGTCAATTTTCCCAAAACCCATTTTGTAGCGGATATTTACGCCATGAAAGAAACTTACCTACCAATTTTCAAGCAGGTAGGTGAAGTAGTTTAAAAACGGATATATTTATCTATTACGCCCCTTAATCACCGCAACGCTAATTAGAAATCTGTTTTCACAAAACCCGTTTTGTAACTGATCATTATTCTAGGAAAGGAATCTATATATATCAAATTTAAAGAGAGTGCGTCAAATAGTTTAAAAATGGAAATAATTATCTATAACGCCCCCTAAGCCCCTGCAACGCCACTTGGGGGTCGATTTTCACCAAACTCATTTTGTAGCGGATCTCTACTCTCTGAAAGGAATCCGCTTACCCAATTTCAAGATTATACATCAAGTAGTTTAAACATGGAAACAATTATTATTAAAGCCCTTAACCCCCCGTAACGCCCCTTGCGTTTCGAATTTCGGAAAATCCTTTCTTAGCTGATGTCTACTCTATCAAAGGAACATGTCTACCAAATTTCAAGTCTGTAGGTTGAATAGTTCCAGAGATTTCGTGATTAGTCAGTCAGTCAGTCAGTGAGTGAGTCGCTTTTCTCCTTTATATATATAGATAAAATGTTTTGGACAAAATAGATATGGTAAAAATAATTGAAATGAATTCGCCAAAGAGAAATCAAACTATATAGCAAAACTGTAAGCTCTTAAGTAAGGTTTTTAATATTTTTTTTATATATACAGTGAAGATTTTTCTTTATCCGATGAGTTTTATTATATCACTATATTTTATTTTGAAAATTTAAAGTAAATGACTATTTTTACTATTTTAGTTTTTTGACTCTTAAGCCATGGGCCCCAAACCTTTTACCGCCAAGGGCCTCCAACTACCTTAATCCGCCTCTGTATATACGCTTGCACACAGCAAATCCAAACAAAAACACACATGCTATAAAAATTCACAATTTTTTCTATTTATTTATCTTGTAAAGTGAACGCTGAATTAATTTATTTGTTTTTGTACTCTTTATCTTTTTGGCATATTTCAGTTCATCGCTCTAGATTTATATTCTTATGTAGATTGATTGCAATGTCACGTTTACATAATAATTAGCAAATTATCTCATCAAAAAGCATTACACATTCCACTTTTAACCCAATTTATTCATCTCAATAGCAATCGATATCTACTAAGTCCTCATTTTTTTCCCTTTCGTTTACAAAGTAATCCACTGAAATATTAATGATGTCATAAAAAAATTATGCATCAAATGAAGGGTAAAAGTGCAATCAGAAAAAAAGGGGGAAACTAAACAGCAGTATAAAAAACGGAGAAATTACACCGTGTATTTCATTTCTTTTGATAAAATGGAGCATTTAACGTTGATGAAATATAGCCACTTAGGACATGATATAAGTCTTTCCAGTGAAAATTTTCATCTTAACGTTATCAGCTTTACATCTTAATTTTTTTTTATTTCTTAAGTACCGCTTAATTATGAATATAATTAATTTCCATATATTTCAATGTATTTTAAATAATAAATTATTATTAGTTAAATCGATTTTTTAAAGAAAAAATATTTATACATTTATTTTATATGTTTTTTAATTTTAAAAAATCTAGTTGCAAAACGATGGAAGGTAGACAGAAGAATGAACTGTTCTCTTAAATTAATATTTTATCAAACCAATTCTGTTCAACCCGATTGAAAAACTCCATCTCAGATTAATATATAGCAATAAATTTGTCTAAATTCTGTCGGGAAAATTTTTACCTTTTTCCCTGATGTGTTTCATTGGTGGCTCGGAATTTCATACCCATTCACTCAACTTTCAATTCACTGCCATAATATTTTGAAAATATTGATTATTTCTCATTTATGAATTTAAATATTTTTAGTTATGTTAAGCAATTTTTATACAAGTATAGATTTAAACTCTCAATAAGAAACCGAATACATATATTTTACCTAATTCTTAGTGACTAGGTGGATAATATCAGCAGCTGAAGTTCAAGTCTATTGACTTCATTCACGCTTTTAGAATGTAAATGTTTAGATTTGTGAAGGTGAAAACATTAATCATACTTACAGTTGTATGTGCTACAATGGGTTCTTAATGCCACTAAATTAGAGAAATTCTGTGAAAATTATCTATCCTATAAGAAATCGTCATGGTAAATATAAAAAAGACTTTTGTTTTAAATGTCAGAAACTATATATATAAATATTATATATATTATAAACAAAAATACAAAAAAAACAGTAAAAAAAAAAGAAAGTGCCAAAAATATATATTAATCGATTGTACTCTAGAAGAACAATAAATAAATGAAAGTACACACACATTATAAACTAATAATATTTTCCTATAAATGAAGTTATTCATTATTAATAATTCACGTTTTTATATGTATTAGAGCAATTAAAAATGATATCTACTATCATAATAAAATCCTTATATAAAAGAGTAAAACGGGTAATAATAAATAATTTCTGGATTCAATCACAAGACAAACAGCTTAATATATTAGTTTGTAACAAATAATATATTAAGCTGTTGTTTGTGACATCAAAGATTACACAAGTGATTTTTTTGTCAACATTTTCATGCTAAGTTATAGCAGTATAAAATGATTAATATCCAGTAGAATAAAAATCCCTATTCTAATTTCAAAATAGATAATAACAAAATTCTAAAATATATAAGAAAACAAAAAAGATATGTGGCAACAATTTCTCATTAACTATATCTTAAGAATTTATTGCCATATATTTTCAAAAAAATTCAAATATAATTTATTTTAATGACTAAATATAGGTAATAGTAATGCAAATGGATATTTTCACTATATTTACTTAAAAATTATTATTTATTATAAGTTAAAGCACAGAGTATTAAAAAAATGCAGCTTTTTACAACAAAAAACACCTGTGATCTTCGCGAAAAATCATCTACAAGGGAAATCGTCTGCTGTAATAACATTTAATTCTTGCACAAAAATGTTTCGATTTTTGTGAATGTGATGAAAAAAAATTAAAAACAAACCTTTAAAAATAATTCATGCGGTATTTTTAATATTAAATATTTAGAAAATGAGGAAAAAGCTGAAACATTTTGCAAAAATTTGAACAGGTTAAGAATTTTATAGTTTTGGAAGAAAATATCTTGAATTATATTTCAGATGTTAAGACAGTATATTACATTTAATGCACACACAATAAATTAATGTTTCAAAATTTAAAGTCGTCTAAAGAAACAAATCGTTTTCACCAAAATTCCATAAGAGCGTCAAGTAAACGCATCATCACACTGTCGAATTAGTTGTTAGTGATTCAAACTCATATTTCTTCCATCTGTTTGACAATTTTTATCTAACTTTTTTCTCATTCACTTAAATGTAGTTAAAATAAGTTTGATAAAATTACCAAGCACCCAATGGAAAATATTATAAAGCTAAAAAAATTACATTTAAAGTGAAAAGTTTTTTTATTCGTGTAGTTGCTACATGGAAAAGAAGGATTTCAAATTTTTGAATATACTAAGTAAATAAGTTAATATGTTTAAGAGTAATTACTAAATAAAAATACTTCTAAATGTAAGTTTAAACACGCAAAGTAATTCGTAGATGTATTCAAGATGTATTTTATTTAAATTATTACCAGAATAGAGGTATTATTACTTACAAATTAATAACGGAAATATCTTTTCAGCTAGAAACGAAATTCATACCATGCACAGTTTTATTTAGACTTTCAGATAAAAATAAGAAACAAATTAATTTCAATTGTTCAATACAACCTAATACATTAGTTAATACATAAAAATTGAGTTCATTCTAAGAACATGTTTTTAAAAATGTATTTTATTTCTGGTAAAAGCAAGTGTATTGTTTTAGAAACATCCATATTTAAGTTCTAAATTTCTCAAATTTGTCTTATAAATCCAAACTAAATGTATGTTCTGTTCTAAAATTTTAACTGTGTTAGGCATCAGAGTTATTTCAAGGCAAAATCTTTTTTTAAAAAACAAATATGTTGGACGTTAAAAAAGAACTGGGAAAAAGTTGTGCAATTCTTTCAAAACTCTATTAATAATATTTCAGTTCCTTAACTGAGTCTTAATTGGTCTTAGAAGATTGAAATTATTTATTTTCTATCTTCTTTTTTTGCTGCTGAAATTCATAAAAGTTATTTAGCAAGACGAATAAATTTTCTCTTATAATTAGTTCTTCTTTCACATTTTTTTAAATTTCTTAAACTGAAATTTTATTTTCTGGGTTTTCATATAAACAGCTGATAAACGGAAAATCAATAATCAAATAACTTCAAAATAGAATTTTAAAATAATTGATTATCAACATTTTCATGTATTTAACAAAATGTTAAAATGAACAAAGACAATTGTAACAAAAATTACAAACAGCGCTAAGGTATGTAACATTTGAGAAGTAAATCGGTTGCCATCTGAATTTATTAAAAATACATTATTTAAATCAAGTACTCTCTCTCTCTCCAAAGCTAACTTAAGATGAACTAAATACATAAGGAAATTATAATATTCTCACATTATCAATCGTAATAAATCACACACTTTATTTTTTGATTACTTTTCTACAAAAAAGGAAGAAATCATAAATCTTTCATGCAATTGAAAAATAATTAATGAAATTAACATAATTCTCTATAAATTAAAATCAACAGGATATTTTACTACAGTCATGTTATTCTATGATCCTCCTTCCATAATTTGTCCAGTTTTTAAGATTTTTAGATCAAATCAATAATTTTTGGTAATAATAAATTAATTTTAGTTATTTTTAATAAATAATAAATTAGTTATTTTTTATTAATGCAAACTACTGATTTTTACGAACAGATTTTATTCTTGATATATGCTTACTAAAATTAACCTTTGTGAAACCATTTTCATACAATGTACGTTTAAATACTTTTAGAGGGAAGTCAAACAGGCAATTAAACATTTTTTTCTATAAAAATAATAAATAATCTGAATTTTTTAGTTTCCTTGATATTTCTTCGAGGAATTTTTTGTTCTTATTTTTTCTTTAATGATTAGGAAGATCTTCACGAATTTGTACATTTCATAAAGTTATATGAAAATCCTTCAACATGGAATGAACTCAATGACAATATTGTAGTATACCGCAGAAAATTCAAATTATTTTATCAAAGTGAGCGCCACCTTTCAGACATAGGAACGAAACTTACAGATTTGTATTATATATCCTCATTCTGCATTCGTGCTTGATGTATACTTTTGTCTTCCTTGTTCGGATAATTATAAAATGTAAAAATGTAAGCATCATGTGAAAAATTTTGACGATTTTTTTTAAAATTCGGTTTATTATTGTTGCTAATTATTTAATCAAAATGCAAAGAATAAACGTAATATTTCCTTTAAGATTTTAAAAAAAAGTTTTTGTTTTGGAAATAATTATATTGTTAGACAAGAGAAAAAAAATTAATGTGTCATTATCTTATAGTATTAATTGACATGATTTATATGCAGGGGGTGTTGCCACATTCAACGCGAACAAATTAAAAGGGGTGTTAGTATCCAGCAATGAACGACATTTGACCATTGAACAAGGGTAGTAACCGAGTTAAGTCGGTGAAAATCCCAATAATAGTAGCCATAGGGAGAACAATCAGCCAATCGAGAGGTGTGGCCATGCGAATACGAGGATTTAGAGTACAGTGGTACGGTTGAAGAAATCTGAACGTATGTAAATTTCTTACTTTTCCTGGAGTTCCTTTAAGGATGTCCGGTACATGAATTTTTAAAAATTTATCTATTTTCCCTTTTTTAAATTTTCTAAGAGTTCAAATATTTCTCTTTAAAATGATATATGATATGCGGAAATACAGTAATTAGAAGTATTTTTATTTATTTTTTAATTGAAGTTACTCCTTGAGGCGCATCAAATGAGCTCTGCTAACAGCACCTGTGATTTCCCATGCATACGTTTATGATGAGCGCAAATCCATATGATGCTCCATTGGAAAAATTACAGTGTATTGAGAATATCTAAAAGTATATGGGTACACGTTTTTTGTTCAAATGAGCCAATTAATAACACCATATGGTCAGGGAGTCCAAAATCTATATTTGTGAAATTAAAAACGCTAAAATTGAGGTAAATATGGCTATTGCGCAGTTCAATATGAGTCATGTAGCAAAATTAATGACCTTAAACATTGTAATATAGAACCAAGTTATAACTGTGTGCTATGCTTCAAAAAGTTTGATGCCACGTGTTGCCCAACGAAAGCATTTTGAAACCACAAAAAAGGCTAAATTGTTAAAAATAATGAAAGAAGAAAATTATAAGAGCCTTTTGTAGGAGCAGAGGGTAAAGAAAATTCTTCATATGCTTCTGGAAAGTATTAAGAAAATAAATGCTCAAAAATTACAAATTTTTACTTTAAAGCCTTTTTTTTCAAAATGTAATATTTTGTACTTTATGTACCTTATTCTCAAAAACTACTTATTATATAATCTTCAAATTTTCAGTGAGCATACTTTTAACATTTTTACACATTTCAATGGAGGAAATTAGACACATCTAGCAAACCCTTTTAGCTTAGGCTTTTTTAAACTCAACTTTGGGAAGGAGGGGGGGGGGGAATTGGACATTTTTGAAAAAATTCATAATTATTTTAATTTTAAACAAAAAAAAACCATCCGTTAACGTTTTATTGATAGCACATAATCTGCTATAAAAAATTTATCCATGAGAAGTAAGTAGTTTCTGAGAAAAAGGTACATAAGCTTATGTAATTTTACATGGGCTCCTATGGACCTGCCGGACCCCCTCAAGGAGTATCGGCCACTGCGCATCACAACATGATTCTACACCAACATTGTTTTCGATTTCGGTGCACAACCATCTCCATGCATCAATCCAGGAGGTACGTTGAAAGCGGTGGGCAAGTTGGTTGACCTCTGACCTCCTCGTACCTCAATTCCTTGGATTACTTTTTCTAGGGCCACATAAAAACGCTTGCGCATTAAACTGTGGTGTTTTCAGCTGACATCACCAACACACCGGATTTGTTTGATCGTGTCTGACAATTTTTCGTCAGTCGCTGTCTGCTGTGCTTGACAATCATTCGTCTTTGCATTTATGATGTCCAGCTATGATGCATTGTTCGTATTGTAAACATGCATTTATTATTTATTATTGCATCTTTTCGCCTCACTCGACATCACGACCTTCATAACTGTTTTGCTAACTAAAAGTGGTTTGCGTCCCCTTGTTCTTACGGTGATTTGTCGTCCCCACGCTGCGTAATATCCCTCCTATGAATTTGTCAATTCAATTCGGCAACACCCTTGTAGTGGTATCATTTATATAAGCCAGTAACAACCTCCGTGCTAAAATGATCATTTTGGTATAGTGGTTAAGCTATTCGGTTTCGGATCCAAAGATCACAGGTTCTGTCCTCCGTAAAAATGCGCCACTTCATTGGTGACCCTGTCTGCGCTACGAAACCTTCTGAACTGTCGTGGCGCGATCTATCCGCAAAAAGAGCATCCAATACATCGTCAAAAAGTCACTGGACACAGCCAACTCGTCATTGACGCAGCTAACAAAAACGTCTAACATACTTGACGCAACTCCTCCAATTCACACCAACTGAATGCTCGCAAAAACAAAATACCGTTCGTTCGCCTACCACCAAGTCACTGGTAGGGAAGTGTGTAGCGGTATCATTTATGTAAGCCAGTAACAACCTCCGTACTAAGGTGATCTTTTCGGTATACTGGTTTAAATACTCGGTTTTGGATCCAAAAGTCCCGGGTTCTGTCCTTCGGATAAGAGCACCACATTATCCTGAATATTAATATAAGGTAATATAAATATAATTAATAATTTATAAATTGCGAAAAAATCTGAATAATCGAAGCAAAAAATAGAAATATAGCCAGACAGACTAGATCAAAAATATGTTATATATATATATTTCCTTGCAGCGCGCATGTGTTCCATATGTAATTAAATATGAATAATTTGTTAGATAAACAATAACAAATAAAAAAAATATATCCATTATGAATGATGAAAATAGCATTTTGTGCAGCCAACATCACTGAAAATAATAATTGCCATGGAAAGCCTTGGCAATGAGAGAGGCTGTAAAAGTATTCTTTATAAAAATAGCAGTCTAAACTGCTTCTAATATTTTCAGAACAACAGGTTGTGTTTTCTGATCCAGTGTGTTCAAAAGTCAGCACATCCGGTGCAAGGCAATCATTTTCTTCAGCAATGCGGATTTGGTGAGAATTTTCTATCATATATGGTTTCAATTTGTCTTTTTGAAGCCTGCATACAGGTAAGCCTTGAAGGTAAAAGGTGGCAAAAGAATTCAAAACATTAAATCCGTAGTGATATATTTTGAGCGTAAGTGCAACATATTTACATATTAAAGATGTATGAGGATGAATTCTAATACCACGCACTTAAATACATAACAAAAAGTCAAACAATCGCTTATGACGGGGCATGATGCAATAATTATGCAAATGCCTCAGTTGGCTGTAATAATCAGAGGGTTAAAGAAGGAATCATCATTCGTCTAAAACGATGATATCATGAAATTTGTTTTCCCGTGCCCTGTATTCAACGGAATATATGTACCAATAAAACTGTTTACCCCTGTGTATTATAAAGATAACAGCAGCAATGAGCGTCTTGCTGAAACTGCAGATGACATCGAATGGTAAGAGTTGGCCTAGATTATTGAATCACAGACATTGAATTCAATGTTGCAGTGCAATACATAATGAACGTGAAGATAACGTGCATATTACCTAGCATTGAAGGTAGAGCAAGTTTTACCCTCAGTCAATCCGTCTTTTCCATACCCTTTACTTCAAATTCAACATGCGCACTGTTTTTTGGAAGAAGAATCTACAATCTCTATGGGACCCAGCTCTTGTGGCAAATTCAAAAACATGTCCTATTGAATTTAAGAGGCATGTAGAAACCAGGCAGGCAAGGAAAAAGTAATCCTAGTATTAAAAAGCCACCATTTCTTCTTTTATGTAACTTTTATGCCATTTCTTCACTGTTAACGAGTGAGAATTATGTCGGCACTACGATGCAAATTATAAGTCCACACATGTTATGAAATTTACCTATTAAGTATTTCCTTTATCAGGTTGAGTTTTGGATATCCAGCAACATATTTTTAGTCATTAAATAAACTTTAAATTAGTATGATAAATCAGGACAATTCCTCCGAAAAAACTATCTAATAATACTTTCAAGATTCAAAACTCATAATCATATAGAGAGCACAACGCATCAACAGAACACAAAATGTCTTTTCTAAAGTTTTAATGCTAAAAGAGCCATGAGTTGTATTCCTGCTTGTTCCAAAAAGAACTTTTGTCTCTTAAAAATGCATGTCCTGATTTTTGGATAATTTTACTTTATTTTTGTTTAACTTTTTTCATTTTTATATCAAGAAAAAAGATCCTTAAATTCTTCGTAGACATGCAAAAGAGCTCAATGGCAATACAAATACCTCCAAAGAAATATACCTACATATTCCTTTTGAAACAAATCAAACTTTGTTAAATTTGGGGGGAAACTAAAGAGTAATATCATTTGTTTCATTTTTTTTCATCACAAGGTATTGTTTTTCTGTAAACACCATGCTTGTTTGAGAATCAAAAACTTTCCGATCAAAAATTTCTCCCTTTTGTCTACCTTTTGTATTTCCCTGAAAGGGGGTTAAGAAAAGCCTTTCCTTTTATTTTCATCATTCCTTTCTATCTGGAAAACTCCAAATTAGTTAACGTCTGAGAGATATAAATTTTTAAGTGTATATAAAGCCCAAAATTTTAATTTTTCGCAATTCTTAATGTATACGATGTATTGAAATAAAAAGAATTTCCTTTTGGATGAAAAATAGCCCAAAATCCCCCCTTCCTTGCTCAAATTCGAGCTTTAAATACTATCCCTACCCCATGGAGATAGCATAGAACAACTTTTTAACAACTTCTTCTTTTTTATGACTTTTTCAGGATTTTTTGTTCTGTTTCTTCTCTCTCTCTCTTTCTGTCTCTCTCTTCTCACCTTTTCAGACATAAAATCGCTCACGTTAGCATAAATAAGTGCCACGACACATGCAATATATATATATATATATATATATATATATCCGAATATATTTATATATATTCGTATCCGAATATATTTATATATATTCGGACAAATAGCTAGGTATCAGAAATATCGTAATTTTTTAGAAGCTACTCTGCTTCTATGTTAGTGTTTTGAATGGCACAATTTATAAATGGCTCGAAAGTTGAGTTGAAATATAACAAACACAAATGCTTCCGGATCTCCTTGGAAATGGACTCAAAACGAAAATGAAATATGCATGTCATTCTTCAAAAAGTACTAAAATATGGTCTTTAGAATAGGTACCCTTTAGAATTTCATGGAATAAAAAAAATCTTTTGTTATTCTCCATTTGGTTTCCTAAAGCAATTTGGTAAGTGAGTCCAGACAATAGTCGTAAATATTTATTTATAGCACCTTTATTTTTAGTGCGGATAACACATCTTTCTCATGTCATTATATTTTATTATGAACTCTTATTGAATAGTGTTTATTTGTTTTAGAGACATATAAAATGTTTTGTATATAAAAATCCTCAAATACATTAAATTACAATGAAAAATAAAGCATGAAGTCAGTAAAGTGTTTTGCGTTTGGGTAAATAGATAAATAATTTGGTGAAATGTATTAGTTTATGTAATGTACGTATAAATTCCATAACAATTATTATTTAAATTATCTTGAAATAAATATATATTTTATGAATATGAAATATACGTAACATATTGAATGAGGAAATAAAAAGAATTTATAGCTTTGCATTATTCTCAGATTCATTCGTGTAAAGTTTTATTTTCTATCGAGTTCTGAACGGCAACAAACATAAAATTTATCATAATTTTGAATTTGTTCATAGCGTAGATCTCTATAAATTTTGTAAAATGTTGGAAAATAAGTTTAAAAAAACTAGTTTTTAAAAAATGTTGACCGATTTCCAAAACTTCTTTTGTGAATGTTGACTTCTTTATCATTCACTTTTTTATTACTCAATGAAGATCGTGATAATCCGGTCTTTTGGGAGGATCACCACAACATAATACCAAAGAAGCCAATGAATGGGCAACAGTTCACTTAACAGATAATTATTGAACAGATCCCACATAGTTATGTAAAAATATAGAAAATATTTATACATACTGGGTGTTTATAATTAAATTTGAAATTTGCACAAGCAATCTATAGTAAAACCTATACATAGGAATTACATGAAAATTGGGTAATCGGATAATAAAATGATGGGAATTTTATTGAGAAAAAAAAACAATGAGTCTTTCAACCACCACCCTTGATGTGGTATCGTGGCTTTATTTAGAACGTATGTATTAATATGCAAAATTTTATAAAACAAATTAGCATTTGCCATCAGAAAAGAATTTAGTTCCAACAACCATATGGATAGGGGCATTTAGGGCATTGTACAGTGTAAAAGGTGTTGTACAAAAAAAAGAAACAATAATAACACATACAAAATAACCATTCAATGTTAAGATTTATTCACTACTCTCATTTCCCTATGAAAAAATTCAATCGCATTCAGCAGAATCGCAATTATCAGAGAAAGCACCGTTCATTCTCTGCACAATAATGTCTACGGCTGTTTGCAGCATATCACAATGGATATTCCACACTGTCTGTGATATGTATACTTACAATGGTTCCCTGTGATCCATCGACGATTGCAGTCGCAACATATGATATCACCTTTGCTGACACAGGTTTAAATCATCTGCCTGGGTGAATAGCCAGTGACTCTGTTTCTTCGAACTTGGTAAATATTCATTTCAAAGAATTCAGATGTGTAAAACCCCCTTACAAGTAGCTTTTGCCGAGTTCCAAGTTCATGAGGAGATGTGAATGATTAAGATTATGCATTACCAATAACATGCATTCGGGTAATGAGAGTCATTAATTCACTTCAGCTAGCTTTCACTTCAGTTGGAAATACTCTTTGG
>BMAO01005747.1:0-148577 GCA_019973975.1 Trichonephila clavata
AGATAGCTCTTGAAACGTTTGGATGTTTGATTAAACATATATAAGTGTTAAAAATCCACTTTTGGGGGAAAACCTAGTTATATGCTAACATTCACTGAAAAAAACATTCAAAAAGAAAAAAATACTATTTGTTAAAAACATTTAATTTTTTTAATTTTAATTTTATAGTTTTTCATTCCACTCTGTGTTAAAATTATTTAAACACGTATCTGCGAAAAAAATTATATTATACAAAACTTATTAATTATTTTTAATAAAATTGATTAAAAATGCTCATTTAGAAATTAATTGTGACATACCATTTGCTTACATAATGGCAGCACTGAAAATGAAGTAAATTTCAGATCAGTGGGGATGCAGCAAGTGAATTCAATCATTGAAGAAGAGAGAATTAATTTACGGGTGGGAAAAATAAGCAGAAATGAACAAAATCGAATTGTTGAAAAAGATAGAAATTACTTTGAATGATTAAAAATCAGAAAAAAACCTTTCTGAAGGCAAAAAAAAAAACAAAAAAAAAAAAGAAAAGTACATTAAAATAACAGAGGATCATGTTAAAATAAGTATTTATCAGTAAAATTAATTTACGTGGGAAAAATTAGCAGAAATGAAAAAAAAAGAGATGATCCACGATTCGAACTCGCAAAGACATGATCTGCTTTACGGTGTAAATGAGAGAAGTGAAGCGCTACCGACTGTGCTACTGGGAACCGTAGCGAGAGATGAAAATAGGCTACAATAATGAATGGGAGGACGAAAAAGTAATTTTTTCACTCGCAATTTTTTTTTTTACTCGCCAAAGTTACTGATTTCCCTTTAAAATCCGTAATTTTGAAGCAATTTTTTTCAATCTTCGTATATGTTATGGATAATATTACTGTACACATGGAAAAATTTTTTGTGAGATTATCTTCATAAATGACGAAGTTATTCAATGTGAAGTAAAAATTAAGACTACTTTTTAAAAATTCTTTAAAAAAAAAGTTTGGGGAATTTTATTTTTTAAATGAATGGATCTAAAAGAAAAAGGCTTGAAGTTAATTAGTGTAGAATATCGATTTAATAACACGAAAAGTAATTCATACCCAACGATTTAGAAATAATTTTCATAAAAACGCATCAGTTTTAACACTATTTTAAAAAATTCGAAAAAAATCGAAAATATCGTTATTTTACAAAAAAAATTATACCGTGTCGTGGCGAAATAAATGATCTTTCCGATTCTGTAATTATTTTTTGTCTGATTTCGACACCGAAAATTAGATGACAATTTTAATATGGTGGAAAACGTAAGATTACCGCTCGGCCGAAACGGAAGGGAAGTTCCGCCAAGTAAACAACCGGCAGGAGTAAAACATTAGGCGTTTTAAGGTTTTTAATTAATATCTTTTTAACTAATTACAATATCGGAATATAAATGGGCAATACGGCTTCCCCGGAAAATTCCCGATCTTTTGGTACCTTCCGCGACTTTCTGCGTGGTGCTGTTCGTGAGAAGATAGACGCACATACATAGATAGATAGATACGTTTGTTTACCTTCGAATTTTAATAGTGTAGATAATGCAGCTAATAAACTTTCTTTTATACTTGTTTTCTGAACTTTCTTTCTGAAGATTTCCTCATTTTTGTTAAGATTTCCTCCAAAATGCAGGTAGAATTTTTTTAAAAAACTTTTTTCAAACAATAAATTTACTACGTAAAATTTGAGACAATTTTGTTATAAACTAGCGAAATGCAGGAAAATTTGTAGGAAAATTCGGGAAAGTATGGGAAAAATTTAAATATGATTCGGCTCATCCAGGGCACAAATGCCGAAAACCCGAGGTCAATGGGTTGCTTATTGGCTGAGAAAAAGGTACGACAAAATATGGAACGAAGACGAAATTTGCGTCCTAATAGCGCTTTTGTTCCACTACGTGAAAAACGCGCTAAAAATGTGTAAATCATTGTTTCCAAAACGAGATTTTAAATAAGTAACGTTTTAGGATAGAACAGAGGTGGCCGCCATGAGTTTGTGTAGATTTCATAAAAATTAGCACTTGTATTTATTGTTTAATTATGTTGATGACAAGTTTGGAAATCAATGGAATTAAATAATAAATGGCATAAATGTAGGTGTGTTTCAGTGACTGCTCATGGAAATAGCCAAATGTACATTTCAAAAGTTAAAGTGCCACCTAGTGCATTATGGCTGGGCTACCAGACATGCTTATTTAGAAGAGCAATTAAGGTTTCAGCTTATTAATATTAAGCCGAATATCCAATTATTAATACTTTATATATGCTTACATAAATCAAAATATCGACAGTGTGAAATATAGAAAGTAACAACGGTATCTATGAATTCAATAATTTAAAAAAAAATCAATTATTAATTCTATAACAAGTTTTTATCCTTATGTGAATACAAGAATATTTTATTTTGCAACTTTTTATATGAGGATTTAAATTTTTTTAATAATATTTCTATATGCACAAAATTACTAAATCTACACGAAAGCTATAATAATTTCATAAAAATCGCATTTATAGGAACATTAACCAATCTGGCCTCCTTTATTCACAATACCTACTATTAGTTAATAAAAATACGTTTTATTCATCTCAAGTTAAAAGACCCTTTTAAACTTGTAGTGAATGATACTTGAAGTTAATACAGTTTTTTCAAATAATAATTAATAATAACAAATATAATAATCCAACATCATATATAAAAAGAAAACCAGTTCGCTGTGTCCCTGTAGCGCAATGGATAGCGCATTGGACTTCTAATCCAAAGGTCGTGGGTTCGAATCCCCCCTGAAATGGCCTAATTTCTGAGAATGTGATTTCTTTTTACCATACTATTTTATTGGAATAATTAAATTTAATTAATGAATAAATAGTAACAAACAAAAATAATAGTCCAACACCATATATAGAAAGGAAAATAGCTTTCTATTTTTCAACTTAATATATTGCGATTCTGTCATATGTATATACATATTTATATTAACCGAGATTATTTAATAAAAAGTAACTAAAATAAAATTTCTTTGTTGTCCTAAGTAAGAATTGACTTTTAAATTTTTTTTATATTACTTGTTACTAATTTACATATGGCCTCTAAAGGTATAAAGGTTTCCCTCTCTGAGATAGAGTATTCTCACAAAAATTAAGAAATAGTTTAAAATATTCTCATAAATAATTATAAAAATAAATTTGGAAGCATAAGAAGGCTTTGTTTCTGCAAGTCTGCAATAAAAGGGGGAAAAAAATTCCTTACGCTCGCACGGTATTTCTTTAGCTGGATCCCCTCTGTATCCTTTCTTGCAGATGCAATCTTTGATGCTCCGAGTCCCAATTTTTTTAGTTGTGGCTCCGGGAGGACAGGACGTGCACTGATAGGTGGGTTCCAATTTTGATTTGTAGGTCCCAATTGGACAGGCTGAAAACAATTATTGAACAATTTATTTAAAAGTATACCTATGATTACCAGATATCAAAGGGGGAAAAAGCGAGAATATAAAGGTTATTAAAAAGTACCACGCTGTAGATGACCCAAAATATAACACATTGAAGGAAGCATCCAAACCATTTGAAGTTTTAAACTTGCGTATAGTGGTTAGGACAGGCAAATGATCAGATATCCACCGCAGATGCATGACACGAACTCCTATACGGTTATGGACTACAGTGTAAACCGAGTTCCATTTTGAAGATTCGCTTTTTCGTGCGGTTGTTTTGCGTGAGCAGTTTTAGCATGCTTCAAAGAGGAATATGAGCGTCATTCGAATACATTTCCGAGTTCGAAGAATTGTTGCCTACAGAGTTAGAGGATTACATATCTTTCCGAGAAATTGGTAATCGTGCCAGACACAACCAAGCAACAATGAGGCATCATCGTAGCACCAATATAAATATTAGCACTGGATGAGAAATATTATGCGCATGGTAGTGAAAAATTAATCTGCAATTTCAGGAACCATATCACAACAAATACAGTCTGCTGCACAACAATTGGGTGTCCACATTTACCATTCGACGTCATTTGCAGCACAGTCTATAAAGTATTTGTTGCTCTGATTACCTTTATCAAAATCATAAGCTACTAATCTAAATTTAAAGAAAACACAGTTACACGCAGTTTAGAGACTCTTAACTGGTTTCTTGTAATTTCGAATATCAGAAACAAACATATATGGTAAAAAAAAAGTCACATACGTTTGCAATGCCCAGCAAGACCCGATAATCCATAATATCCCGGACCGCAGACGCAGGTGTGCATGCCGGATAATAAGGCACAAGAGCAACGGGCTTCGTGGTCACAACAACCAGGGTCATTGGCTTCGCCTCGGTATGGACTGTCGCATAGGTGGTCACAGTTAGGGGTGGCCGCTTGACCAGACCATGAGCTTTCGTGTGGATCTGCAGAACGGGAAAAAGCAAAATAAATGTATTAACGTAATATAATACAGTTCCTTAACGGTGTTTGACAAATTACAGAATACGATATAAACTAGACAAACCATTTTCAAACGGAAAATATACTTAAATCAGATATTCTAATTCCACTATCCTATCAAAAACAAAAAATATCTTTCAATACTATTCACTTCTAATCGAAACAGTTTTTCTCCTGAGTAAATTACGTTACTGTGTGCTTCACCTCATGCATCGTAATGCTAAGTCGCTATGTAATTCTATCTAATAAAGCAAAAAATTTAAAACCTTTAAAGAACGCAATATATTAAATGCATACTGAAAGTAATAAGACTTTATAAACATTAGTTTAATATTGAAATATTTGGTATTTACATTTTATATGGTCGACTTATTTCTTCATGTGAAAAAACGTCGCCAAATATGCAGCCAATAGTAGAAACTCTTTCCCATCCATGTTGTAAAGCATTAAGTATGACAGCATTTGACATAGTCTTTTGAATTGCCGACGTCATTTAATTTGGAGAAATTGGTCGAAGGTATAATACGTAAAAAATACCCCCGTATATTTTTTAAAACCTAAAACTGTTTTCGAATAATGGAACTTTTTTAAGTAAAAAATCCTTAACCAAAAAAGTATTTTTCTAGGATTTTTTTACGTAATGATTCGTTTATAAAGCACAATATTAAAATGTAGACAAAACAGCATTATGTAGATACAGTATTATTAAAATGTGGATATGTAATTTTTTTAAGAAATAATTCTTCTCAGTAAAAATAGAAAAATGAACGAAAATAAAAACTACTTAAGCTTTTATTCTGTGTAAATCAAGATTAATGATTATTTGTATAAACAAAAATCTACATTTTCTACAGAGACTAAAAGAGAGATCATTAAAAGAGAGTAGTCGTTTAAATAAACTCTTGTTTAATGAAAAGAATGTATTAAACTGAATTAAATAATGGCACGCCGAATTTGGCGATACTTACACTAAGTAACACATGAAATAAAATCATAGTTTTGGATGATTTTTTTAAAAGTTCTTTTTGTCGCTTACCTGCATCCAATAAGAGATTTAAACTGAGGAACGATTAAAGAAATTTAAGACAGCACATGTTAAATACGAAAATAAAAGTGTAAACTGAAAATAGTCTTATATTTTCCGCATCAACTTCGAATATCGCCAAAGCTGTGACAATAATAACAAATGGCGATTATAATTACCTCCACGTATCTTCTTCGCCAATCTGTCGAAGTCTCTGAACCCATCGCAACTATACACGTGATGTTTGCTACTCGCCAATTTACGAAGTTCTGTCTGCAAAGTCTTGCCGATGCCAAAGCAGAATATTTGCACACCGGATTCTTTCAGGCGATCCGCGTATGGTTTCGGGTCACCACCTTTCGTGTACAATCCGTCACTGATCACTATGAGGACCTATGAAATATTAATTTCAAAACATAAGAACCAGACGAAAAAAAAGTGCATATTATATTTGACTGAACTTAATTTATTTTACACTGTGAGGCAACAAAAGGTCTATATAGGTGACGGTTCTCGGAATTTAACCATGGTCAAGTGACGAGGACGACACCGTGCTGGCACCCGCTTCTTCAAATTTCAACGCGACGTCTACGGGAAAACTTTGAGCACCGACAAAAGAGAGTGAGTGTTTATTATCGGTGACGAACCTCGTAATTTTGGACCATGGTCAAAAGAGGACACCTAAGCTGGCATCCCTCTATCCGAACTTTTATTCTACGCCAACTTGAGGACGATAAGATTTAAAGCGCATCAGCCACTCCACACGGCAGGTCTTCAATGGCATTATGCTCGGATTCATGACACTCCAGTCACCATAACCCCTAGGTTACGAACTCTTAGCCATGGAGTGTGGCTAACGTGGCCACATGGAGTAGGAGAAAGTAAAAATGCAAGTAAAAAGTAAGAATGTAAGTCTACCAATTACAATAATTTTCTTTTCCCCCCCCGGAAGACGGACACTATTGTAATCGAAGCTAATGAAAAACAGGTTGAATTGTCGAATTGGCCACTTATCCCACCAAGGGTTTTCTCACCAAATTGATAAGTGCGCCAAATCTGGTAACCCTTTTGATTTTTTGAATCAATGAGAGAAAAATCGGATCCTGTTGTGGTAGGGCTGCTGCTCCAAAACACAATACGCAAAAAGGCGCCAAATTAGCGATTTTTCAAAGTTTGGCGGACCAGTGGCCGATTCGACAATTTCACCGAAAAACAAAAGTAACAACCCAGGTAAACGATTGGTAATGGCAACTATAAATCGTGAAATGCGATGTTTCTGTCCAATCACGTGTTAAAATCTTGATTCTACTAATGATCGGTCGTGTAGAGGGTACGCTAAATTTGACGGAATCGATGTTGGTATAGAGGAAATTATACTTACGTATCTTTATATAAAGCTGAACGAGAGAGAGCTATTGACGACGAGCCTCTTAATTCTGAACCATGGTTAAGTGACGAGGATGACACCTGAGCTATATCTTCTCTCTCCAAGCCAGCCCCAGAAACACTTTTAAGGATTGGAATTTTTCATTAACGTCTCACTTTGAAGCTGTAGGGAGGTTATTGACGACAAACATCGTGGTTTTGAACCTCAGTCAAACAACACCCAAGTTTGCATCCCACTCTCCAAACTTTCATCCCCGCTAGGACTTTGAGCTATAACAGATTTAGCGTGCATGAGCTCCTCCAAGTGACAGGTCTTCAGTGTTAGTCAAAGTGTGCGAGGTTATTTTCCTGTTAGACTACAAAGCTACACGAGGGTTATTATTGGCATACTTCGTAATTTTTAAATATGATCATGTGACGAGGATGACTCCTGAGTTAGCACCCTTTCTTTGAACTTCAACACCACGCAGTGGCCGCGGTAGCCAAGTGCATCGGATCATGGCTAACATCGGATCATCTAGGCACGCACTTGATCATGGATAGCGTGTCATGAGGTCGATCCCAGTACCACTAAAGACCCTCCGTGTAGGGGCGTGATGCTCGTAAAATCTGTCAAGAGCTCAAACGTCCTCCCGTTGGTGTGGCGTGGTAGTTAGGAGAGGGGTTGCCAGCTCAGGTGTCGTCCACTTCACTTGACCATGGTTCAAAATTACGCGGACCGTCGCCAAAAGCCCTCGTGTTGCTAAACAGTGCGACGTTAATATTCACTCACTCACTCAAACCACGCAAACGGAAGGATACTGAGCCACCGACAGATTATACGTGCATCAACTTTGTTACACGCCCATCTTCAGTGGTATAAATTCGAACTCATGACACTCCGGCCAAGAGTTCGTGACCATAAATATTAGGCTACCGTGGCTACTTGAAGCTGCATGAAGTTTATTGACTAAGAACCTCGTAAATATGAACCTTGATCAAACGACGAGAGTAGCACCTGAGTTCGCATTCAAACTTTTATCCACAAACTTCAAACTTCTTCAGTTAACTTTCAAATTTTCAGTTCTTCCAACTTTTATCCACATAGGACTTAGAGCCTTTACAGATTTTATATGTACCAGCTCTTCCAAATGGCGAATCTATAGTGTTGATCGAAGAGAGAATGTCGACTTTATCAAGAATTTTATTGTATTACATAGTTCGATAATCCTTAACTTTAAATAAAAAAATTAACATGCAGTTCAAATTTATGTTGAATATTATGAGAGATATGAAATAAAATATTCGTTTGCACGGTTCATGCAATGAATACGAAGCATAAGGTTTAGGGTAAAAAATCCTCTCTCTTTTTGAATAATTTAACTTCAGTAGTTTTTCCAAATATATTTGAAATTTATAAAAATTTATTTCAAAATATATTTTTACATACACGGAATACTTTCCTTGTATATTCTGAGCGTTGATATTTCAGAATCCACTTTTTAATTAAAAATGAATACAAAAATGTAATCAAAAAGTCCCTGAATGCATTTTTTTTCTCATACTGAGTTTATTCTCGAGTTATGTTCAAATAATTCGAAGAATTTTCTTTTGTTGCTTTCTTCTATTCTCCAGTTTTGTTTTGTTTTCCCTTCTATTTCATGATTTTATTTTATTTTTGTTGGCAACATACTCTTTTTATTCATCCATGCTAGTTTTTAATTTATGGGGAGATTACATTTCGCTTTTTCGGTAATTAAAACGCGCGGTTTTTGTTGTTCGCGATGATTCTGCTTGATTAATATTCGAGCGAAAATATTATTCTCTTGCATTTTTCATTTCGCTTTTAATTCCGCTGTGAAATTAGCGTTGTTGTATGGAAGAAAAAAAAGAGTAATAAATATAAATAGTACCTGAAACGTCATGTAGATATTATTCTTATGGTGGCACAATCAAAGCAAATGAAAATGTTTTTGAAGTTTAGATTTTGTGTTTTTTTTAATAATGAAGTACAGAGAAATATTTTTATTTTTGTAGTCTTCAGAAGTTAAATATGTATTTTGTTTTATAAGATAAAATATATGGAGGGCTTTATGTGGAATAAGTTGTTTACATAAAAATTACTACTTAAGTCTTATTTTTCAAAATAATAAAACTATGACTTTTATGTTTGCTCAAAATTATATATACGAATTTTTCTTGTCTAATAGCTTACATTTGTTCATATCTTCAACACTCTATTTGTTTATCAACACAGATCCAGAAGACCTTAAGATTACAAAACCTAGATTTAATCATAAACACCAAATCCAGATTTATATATAAACACAAATCTCTGCATTTATTCTTAATACGAAACTTTGATTTACCATTATTACACAAATTGGCATTTATTCATAAACACAAATGTAGATTTATGTAGATAAATACAAATCCGTATTTTTATTCTTAATACAAAATTTAGGTTCATCCATAATATCGAATTATTCATTATTACACAAAACCGTGTTTATCCCCTGCGGCCGCGGTAGCCTAGTGGATTAGGTAACGGACTTGTGACCGACATGTCATGAGTTCGAGTCAGTACCACCGAAGACCCGCTATGAAGGGGTGATGCATTTTTAATCTGTAGATGCTCAGATGTCTTCCCATTAGCGTGATGTGAAAGTTAGGGGAGGGGTTGTCAGCTCAGGTGTCATCCTTATCACTTAACCACGGTTCAAAATTTCAAGGTCCGCGGCCAAAAGACTTCGAGTATATATATAGTTGAATAAAGTGACGTTAATATTCACTCACCCAGAGGCAATCGAAATTTCCAAGACAAACATTTAAAGCGTAGGTTCCCAACCTTTTTTGAACTGGTGCCCCCTTTTCTAATAAATATTTCGATATCGCCCCCTTTTCTAGTAAATATTTCTATATCGCCCCCTCCCACTCTAGAGAAATAAGAGTGTATATAATATATGGTGAAAACAAGAGTTAAGTTTTAAATAATATCCTTTTCCTAAAAGAATATATTTTTTTAATTTCATTTTTTTTCTAAAGTCCCAGTTTTTTTACTTGCGAATCTGAAACATCTATTGCCACAAATATATTTAAACGTGTAAGATTACATATTTTATAGTCATAGATAGGATATATTGTTGGAATTGAAACGTTATTGAATTTCTTCTTCATTTAAAAGAGTGGAATAAACGGTTTTTTTGGATTACCTGTTATAAGACAGGCAGGGGTTTTGATGAAACGAAGTAATTCATAATAAACTATTGCTTTCAAAATGAATATAAATTAACACAGTTTCAGCCTTTAAAGAATCACATTAATTCCTGGTTAACATATTTAACTATGTTTCTTGGATAATATACGTAACGAAATGCAGTGGACGAATCATGTTTCCTACTGCTCACAGAAAAAAGACAACACGTGCACTGCATTAATTAAAAAACATTATACCATTCAATTTAATGTAGATCTGAATGTAAAAAATGTAATCTTTAAGTTTTTCATCCACTTCCTGAACTACCGAAATATGTGAATTTTCGTACATGTGATATAGGAATGAGTTAAATACATACAATCAACCCATAAACAATAAAGTTTACTTTTGTTAGTACATAATCAGTGTGTTTTTTTTTAGTCTTTTTTGGTTAATCTGCCCAAGCCCCTCCGTGCCATCTCAACGCCCCCCTAAAAGCCTCGAATGCCCACAAGGGGGCGTTATCACCCACGTTGAGAACCTATGATTTAAAGTGACAAGAAATTTCATTAGATTTGACGTTCGCCTTCAAAAGTTACCAATATTTTACAAAGAAATCTAGTAATAAAGTGCAACTAGAAATTAAAAAAAATCATAAATTAGCGAAGACAAAAGTACACTAAGTGTTTCACTTATTATTTAAGTCTCAGATTCTTTTTTAACTCTATGTCCGACTTTATTCCATTAAAGATGAAAAATATGGGCGTGTACGCGCGACATTTCACACCTTCGTTTGTTCGAGATAGCCTTTGTTCGGAAATACCCGCGGTTTGATTTTTCATCTTTCCCATCCTTCAGCATCCCCATCGAGAACAATTCCTCGTTTCTGACGGCGCCGAGAAGGAAAGTATGTCAACGTGTTCCCTTTTGATGACAGAATCTGACTCCGTGCTGCCTTGACCGTGACAGAGACCTTCAGCGTCCATTTGAAGGACACGATGAGGAGAAAAAAAAAGGATTGCGGACAGCAACAAATGTTCTTACCAACAAACAAAAAAATGTTTCTTTTTTATGATTAAACAGAAGAGCAGTTGGAATAAAATATGTGTAGAGTAATTTGAGAGCAACGTTGTTTTAGAAAAAATTTTAAGTTACGGTTTGTTGTGTTACATTTATTTAATTAGAACAATGATCTCTATTTATCAGTTTTTAAATTCTTATTTAATTAATAAAACATACATACATGTAAATAAAAATTATAATAATAATAAATAGTTAACTATGAAGTGTTTTCATTATATTTAAGTTAAACAAAAATTATTTTTAGTAACTTGTGATTATTATATAGTATAGACTCAAGAAACGCGTACGTAAATTTAGATATGATTTGTGTCAACGGTAGCTTATTGGTCATGGTTACGAACTCGTATCTGGCATGTCATAAGTTAGAGCTTTAGTGCCATTGAAG
Source organism: Trichonephila clavata (assembly GCA_019973975.1). Classification (NCBI taxonomy): domain Eukaryota; kingdom Metazoa; phylum Arthropoda; class Arachnida; order Araneae; family Nephilidae; genus Trichonephila; species Trichonephila clavata. The sequence goes on from BMAO01005747.1 coordinate 11,500, forward strand.
ACCCACCGTGTAGTGGGGCTGATACACGTTGAATCCATCGTGGTGCTAATTCTTCACATTGGTGTAATGTTGAAGCTAGAAGAAGGGGTGCCAGTCAGGTGTCGTCCTAGTCACTTGATCCTGATTCTAAATTTCAGCTCCATCGCCAATAGCCCTCGTGTTGCTTTATCGTGGAGCATTAATAAAACTTTTACTCTGGATATGATTTGCAGAAAGTACACATTTGTAACTAATTATTTTTATTTTACACACAATATAAACTTAAATTTTAAAAGAAAAAGAGAATCTCTATGAATGATTACATTTCAGTATTACATATTAAATATTATTTCTTAATGATCATACTATATTTAATAAATATCTATATTTCGTTTGTTTTTTACATAAACTAACGAATGAAACTAACGAAGACGTGCGACTGAGACACTACAGAGAGTACAGAGAACTGCTTGTTAATTTTTCTTTTTTTTGGGGGGGGGGGGATGGGAGGTATGACATGAGTTTGAAAAAAAGAAAGAAAAATGCGCCAGAGAAAAGGAAACTCCATCCCAAGAGAAAATATTCAACATGATCTAAATTCGTTAGTTACTTATAAAAGAGTAAATATTAAAAAAATTCGAACATTTATTATTCTAGAAAAATTGGAAATCATTAATTCTTTTCAATAAGAGCAAAGAAAAAAAATATTGTTATGTATGATCTAAAATATGGGGCAATTCGATTTTATCTGTCGATAATTTATTTTTTGTTGTAGCCTTGTGTGTAGAAGGGAGGGGATTACTTTCAAGCATTCCCCATGGATAATTCTGTGTATTTCCCTATCATATATTTATATTCAGAAGAATAAATTATGATATAAATAATCGAGAATATAAACATTAACTCAATTAATATGTAAAATAAACACACACATGCAGAGACATACTCATTAAACAGAGATACATTTAAAAGACCCTGCAGTCTGATTCAAACAGATAATTAACAGTTAAAACTTGCTTGAGGTAGTTCACTAGTTGATATGAATCGACCTCATTTCAAAACTGGAGGAAACCGATTTGAACGGACTATTTCACTTAGAGCAAGTGTAAGATGATGAAGAAATATATATATTTAAGGTATCCGACTACCCTAAAACTGTGAATTTTGCCAAAAATTTACAATTTTTTTCATGATTTTATTTTATGGGCCATCTTATTAGCTTTATAAAAATACCGAGTTTATCATTTTCCGTTTACTAGAACAAAAGCTACAAGTGTTTTAATAAAAGCAGATACCATTACTTTAAGCAAGATGTCATACATTAAAACGCATTTAACTCGAAATGCGTTTTTTTGAAAATGCTCAAACGGCGACAGCAATTGCTAAAAAAGTTTTGAACATAATTAACTGTGAAATTTTCTCTAAGTTCTGTATAATAGTAGAATTGTTTTAACTTTCAGATTTATCAATCACTGTTTTATGACAAAATTTACAGTCCTTATGTGAATATAATCACTGTCTTTTTAAGCATTTTCATATAATAACCGAGATAAAGTGCTCTAGTTTTTGTAAAAAAGAAAATATCTCTTATCCTGAAGGTCATTTCAAAATTGAATAATATAGCAACACATTAGATTGAAAAAATTGAAAACTTGTTCATAAACCTTTGGTGCAGAATGGGCCGCGTTTATGCTATTTTTTTGTCAATTTTTACCTATTTTTTCCCATTTTAGTAATAATCATTTCTTTTTCTCTTCTTAATTTTAGCACATTTTTCTTCAAATGCACTATACAAATCTAAAAATAACAAAAAGGTCCCCATATCTTCCTTTTTTTAAAAAAAAAAGTTGTCGCAACCAGTCGGATACCTTAAGATAACTCATTTTCCCAACTTCAGCAGCACCCACATCAGAACTTAAATCTAACATGTACCAGCTATTTCGATCGCTTTTCGAAACTACATTGGGGCTATCAAAGACGAACTTCATAACTTTGTCATGGCCTAATGAAGACGACACATGAGCTGGAACACCACTCCCTACACTTCCAAAACAAGCTAAGGGAAGACCTTAACATGCAACAGCTTCTCAACACGGTAGGTCTTCATTAGTACAAGGGCTCGAGCCATGAGCTCGTGACCATAACCACTAGGTACTGAGGTCACTGGTGAAGTGATGATATTCATCGTGAAGTGACAGCTTGTCCTCTTCACTTGACCATGACCCAGAAATATAAGTTCCAAAGACACTGACACGCTTGTTGTCTCTGCTGTCTCACTCAGCGGTTCTTAAACTGGGGTCCGCTGACCCTCGGGGGTCCCCAATGCCTTTCTAGGGGGTCCAAAGGTCTCTCTTTTAATGTTTAGTTTTCCATCTTTTACAGACTCTGAAAGGCCTCGTGTAAAAATTTAGAAATCTGCCGTCCTAGATTAGATCGCTAAATTGCTCTTTATGAAAAAAATTCTTCCAGAACATGATTTCGATCAAGAATATTTCAGTTCCATTAAATTTTAATGTGGGAATCTAACCGAAATCTTCCAAAAAAGTTAGATTCTTCAGATAGCGGGTTTTTTATTTGGCGGGGTGTCTAGGAGTTTTTACGATGTATGGGTTAACTTTGAAAAATAAAATAGACAACATGGTTTAAAGAAACTAAATAATTTGTTATGAGTTATAGGAGAGTATTTACAAGGGGAATATTTACAAAATAGAAATTAGAACATGCAGACATTTAAAAGTATAGGAACATTTATAGGCAGACATTAATATAGGAAGGATAGATAGTCAGTTCCTTCTGGGAGGACGTTAGAGATTAAATGAAACTCATTATGCGATGGGATCGCAACTTACCGCCAGTTGTGGCGAAAGAGCGCGGACGCTCTAAAACGATGCTTTGTTGTCGATGGTTAGTGGGCCTCTGACGAGAAAAATCGCGTCAGCGTTTTAATAAGCTCGCTAGATGGCGTTGCTGTGAAATGCTGTTTTTGACTAAAATTGCCGTCCTCTGCAAAGGGATATGATCTAACCTCTTACAAAAAAAGAAAGTTCTATGTGATATCCTACATTAATATTTTTCAATGATTTTAAATAGATGTTTATTACTTTCTTAAAGGGGGAAAATAAGTGTTAAAAGTATGTATAAGTAGTAAGACAGTTCTAGGATTATTGAGGAACCTTTAAATCACTCAGCGATGTGTTGAGAGTCAAGAAGGGGTGTTCAAAATCTTGGGGTCCGAGATATCAGATTGATACTTAAATAAGCCACGGCAGTGCTTCTCAAAGTTTCACAATTCGTGGCCCAATATTCAATCATAATTTTCATCGTGCCCCCCTAATACACAAGGTATTGAATTCAATAATACTATACTTTGATTCTAAAACTACGCGATACGAATTTAATCCATCCCTTAAATGCCACATGCGTACATAAACGTCTCACTCAGCCAAAGTGTTAATTTTTCCGGACCTATATGTACGTCTTTCCGAAGTATGATATTTTCTCTGTACACTGCTATCCATAAAATTATTCCGAAGGCTTTGGAAAGCAATGAAAGGAGCTTGACAGTGTTTGCAAAGGATTTATATTTTTTAGAGAACGTTTTACTTATTTATTCCTTTTCATCCCTCCCAATACATCACTACGCACGCCTGCGGGGAAAACGGTGACATTGAGGAACAAATCACGTAACTTTTAATCAGCAGTAAAGGGATTAATTATAAACCGTACAAACTATCAAGATAAGTGTTAATTTTTAAATATAATTATATATAGGGCAATCCCATTGGGGGGGGGATCACGAGAAATAATTAAACTTGTTCTTAACTTAGTATTGTTACAATAATTATAAAATACATTGTTCAGCACTAATATATTTATAAATGTAATACATCAGAAATTAATTATAAAATACTTTGTGTAGAGCACTGATATCAATATATATCAATGTAAATGTGTTTTTTTATTTTTATTATGACAAAATACATTTTTTGTTTGTTTACTTTCAGTAAATTAATTAATTGTTTAAATAATTTTTGTTTCCGACTTTTCAATATGCTCGCGCCCCCCTCGTAGAGTTGTTGAGGCCCCCAAGAGGGGCACGCCCCACAGTTTGAGAAATGCTGGGCCTCGGAGATCGAAAGTTTAAGAGCCAGTGGTCTCACTAATAAGTCAACCAAAATAAATTTAAAGTACATCTCTCTCTCTCTGTCGCCAATTATTCTGCCTGATAATATTTTCTGAAATGAGGATTTGAACTTTTTACTCGACCTGTGCATGACCAGATTCGAAATTCGCTAACTTAATCACTGAAAAAACCTGGATATTAATATCTCGTTGTTACTGAATAATATGTTTGTATTATTTTCTATCCATTTTAACTATCGGCATCAAATGCAAATCAATTTTTCATTATTGCATAGAAAAAGTAACAAAATTATTAGTTTCAATGTTTTGTTTCCGTCTAACCCTGATACTTTCTCGTTTATCAAATTTCACACTAAATGCGTACCGCTAGTTGACCTTATAATAGTCTTTTTTTCAAAGAGGGAAAAACAAGATATTTTCTTTTATATGAATTGAAATCCGATACTAAAACTGTTTACAATTCAAAAAAATAATGAAGAGAGAAAATATCTGTTTATAATCAGATATAGGAGAGAAAAAAGAGAACGCACACAGAAGGATTATTTTTACGTGTGTTTTGATTTATCGGGAAAATAATCGCTTGCTCTTGGGGTTTTCCCCATCTGGGTTACAGTTAGGTTACACAACAAGGTCAATTTCACTTTAGATGTGTGTATAGTGTTGGCTCAACACAGATTACTATCAAATACACATTTCTGATCTTTTGTTGTTCTGACCTAACTTTTCTCGACATTTCGCAAGCTTCTGATTCAGAATAAAAAAAAATTTCAGTACATTTTAATTTTTCAATCATAATTGAATTAAATGCCAGTTTTGAGTTTACGCCCATGACCGCTCGGACGTGGTCGCGGGCGTTATTTTGTCCCGTAGCATCATTTCTGTCGAATCATGGGTGCGATCCAAGTTATACTGAAGACCAGCCATGTAAAAGTGAAGAAGCTGGTGAGGCTTATAGTCTTCAAGTGGTGTGAAGTGGATATTTGAAGAGTGGGACGCTGGTGGTCTCCCACAGAAAATTTTATTGCCCTCCTTGTTTGTGAAAGAATTAAAAACAATTATTTGTTTTAATCATTTTCAAGTCCCTAATAAGGAGGGGGGGTGTGGGTGCACAAATGTATTAAAATCGGGGTCGAAACAGAGTTCGCAATTTGCATTTTTATCGGGAGTGCCTCTCTTTGTGAAACCTACATTCAAATAAAAACCTTAAAATACTTTTTTTCAGGCAGACCGTATCCGCAATCGGATTCTTCTTTCTATGGGATGTTGCTCTAATGGCGTTAAAATTAATCCTTGCAATGATATTTTAACACCATTTTTATTCTTAAAAGTCGTAACAACAGATTTGCGTACTTTAAGTAAAAAGGAATAACATCGCAATTTATCACGAATTTTTTTTAATTCTTGGGACATCTTCCTTTTGCAATGATATGGCAACTTATTAAGCTAAGGTCTCTTCAATTAATGGTGTAGAGGGGGGTATTCCTGCCCCTCTCGCTCCTATGCCATTAAAGTCTTCAAAAACAAATTAACTGTGGACTGGGAGAGTTGATGGTCGAACTATAATACTGGTTCAATAGTCAATTCAACTGACCCAACTTAAATATCAAGCTTCATTCAAGTTACGTTACACACTTCTTAACTAATTATGGCTCATTTGTTTTTTATATACATAGTTTTAAATTATAACCTACCCCTAATCTATCTTTGCGGTTCAATAGAACCCCAAAGAGATAGGTTAGCTGGTATTATAAAAGTAAAGATAGGTGGTAAAGATAGGTGAAACCGCTGACTACTACATGTTCTTATGTCCTCTAACTTTCATTTAGTCTCCTCACCTGAAAATGGTAGAACAATTTAAATCCAGTACCATCATTAAAAAAGCCCTTTCATTCGTTATAAAATAAAATCATGCATTAGGATTGCTTCTGCAATCCGATCACAGTTAGTTCCCTCAGATGAGATTGGATTGCTTTTTGCAATATTAGGTTTTGTACATCTAAGGTAATGAATCGCCTTTGTGACGTTTGATTCAGTAAAAGTAGCGTGTTTGAAATATAATAATTTAGTTTAATTAAGTCGCAGCTATTATTTACATTAATATACAATTTTGTGCTATGAAATGATTTTAGAGTTCCAAAATAGTTTTGTGAGGGAGGGATTTTGTTGGTGTCTGTTCCATGCGAAGTTTCGCAGTCAACTCTCTTCTCTCACGGCCCTTTGCGGTCTCCCCGCGGTTGACCGTTCTCGGCGCCCCCTTTCACGCCCCACATCCGGTGGTGGCGAAAGGCTTCCCCTCGTGTCAAAGGTTGCAGGGGCTAATTAAGACACGTCCGTCGCAGTATATTAGCGACTGCAGGTGTTTTGCACGTGTGGTCATCAATTCTTCTAAAAACTGATCCGGCCGTGGGAAGCTCCGGATGTCTCAAAGGGGGACGCACATACGTCACACCTTCCTTCCTGTTTTGTGATTCCTTTTTTTGAAATAGAAAATAAAAATAAGCAGAAAAGTGTTAACAGGAAGTTGTGGCCTCATTTAAATAGATCTAAACATGAGATTTTTGAAACAAAATTCGTTTCATTTTTTTATCTTTTTGATGTAGCTTTTTTACTGTCTGACTTTGTGCTAAGAATGCAACTGTGTATTGGGTATATTCATTGTACATGTTGTCTATGTAAGCATATATGTGAATATTATCTTTCTTTCTTTCTCTTTCTTTATATTTTTTTAGCTTTGTGTAGTTCTATTTTGAAACTGTAGAATTCTGGTGTTTTGGCAAATTAGTTAATACCATGGCCACTTTCGAGACTTGAATAATTTTATTTAAACTTCAGGTTTTCTCTTTTCGTAAACAAACTGCACAGCTTCTTAAAATAATACATAGCCATTTAATTTTTCAATATATATTTCTCTTCTTTCGTTTTTCCTAATAATCATATATGCTCTACCTCGAACGATCTTTTAATCGCTGGAAAATAAATGAGCTTTTATAAATTTATCTGCATTGAATCTTCCACCTCTCAAATTCTAAAAGAGAATATCATCCGATTGTGTGTTTATGTGCATTTTATTTTATGCGGGATACAGAATTGCCGGCTGGTGGTAACACAGGCAAAACACACGAGGCAAAATAGAGATCATTACAAACATTTCTAGCTGGGTAATCTCTTATCAATAGCTCAATTCTATTTACAGCAGTAACAGGCAACAAACTAAGGGTAAAAAAATAATTAAAAATTGTTAGTTTAGAATTCAGTTTTGTATTTTTTATTAAGTGTTTTATTCAAACGCAAGCTCCAAAATTTATGTTTGAAATATCAGTTGAAAGGAAATTGTCGTAAGGAATAAATAACATAAGCGAATGTTCTATGTTCTCTGAAATAGATAGCTCTAAGAGTGAGGATGGTATATGTGATCGATTGAACACTGACTGTAAGCAATTCGACACGAATAATGAGGAAGAGAACGTTGCGAATATACGCGTAGGAGATGAAAAATAGAACGAGATTGTTCTCTTGTTCCGAAGACGAATGTGAAGAGAAAGAGAGCAATCAGAATATGGAAACTTCAACCGATGCAACTGTTTGGCAAAAATAAATGAAAAATAAAGAATTTTCTGAGCCTGGCAGATCTTCGCTTCATATTATTTTCAGAGCAATATCAGGGAAAAACACAATGTTATGAAAGGCAAATGAGGAGTGCATTTTCGATAAAATGTAAAAATTGTGACGACGAATAAATTTTATTTACATTTGGATAATGATATCTATGCAAATTATTGAATTAAAGTATAGTTTTTCTATTTCTATTCTTTCTGAATATGTATATGTCTGAAATTCAAAAGATAACAGTTTTCTAATCATTACGTAGGTGAGTGAATTTTTACGTCGCACTGTTCAGTTACACGAGGGCTTTTGGCGACGGACATCGCAATTTTGAACCATCGTCAAGTGACGAGGACGACACCTGAGCTGGCAGCCCCTCTCTCTTAGCTACCACACCACACCAACGGGAGAACGTTTGAGCGCTCAACAGATTTAACGAGCATCTCTCTCCTACAGGGAGGGTCTTCAGTGGTACTGGGCTCGAACTTATTAAATGCCAGCCATGATTCGATACCTTGACCACTTGGCTACCGCGGCCACAATCATTATATGGGAATTATCTTGTGTTTATTGCCTTTTCAAACTCTATATTGTTTGAAACAAGTTTGAATATAAAGTTTAATTGAAAATATAATATAAAGTTTATTTGAAAAGGGTCATTTTACCTCCATCGATAGATACAGGTACATATAAAAGGACGTTAGGATTAATACTAATAGGTACCTGTAATTTGAAACTCTGTTTGAAAGTGCCTGTTAGTTATGAAAACCTGTACTTCTGCAAAAAATGAAAGACCATTTATTATTGTTCAATACAGTCTGAATTCAGGGTAGTTGTTTCCAGGGGATAGGTTTATACCTCCAATCCGTTTAGGCCGTGGCGTAATGGAGAACATTAAGGCTCCCCTGCAAAGTCAGGTTTTGGGCCCCAAAACAGATCTTACAAAGAGTACGTACGTGGTGTCAGTCAGGCTTTGGAGCCCACGGGGGTGTACGTTACTTCACTGCCTTCTGGATGAACTCGATTATTTTAGTTTCTCTCGGTTCGCATGGACAAACATAACTTAGAAATAGAATAAATACACAACAATTTTTATTTGATCCCATACGATTTATGTTAGGTTCACGAATTCTAGAGAACAGGGAAATAAGAATCTTAAATTATACCCATTTTGAATTCATTTTGTAACAAATAAGTTTCAATCCATCACTACCTACTTTGCTAACGTTGGGTCGGGCATTTTGAAAGACTGCAAGGGCTTCCTCCAGTGCAGCTGCTGTGTTGGTGGCTCGGCTGTCTTTGAACTCGACATTCTGCAGTTCGTCGGATAAATGGCACTTGGTTTTAGGATTTTTTAAGAAGTCAATGTGACGTTCTGCAAAAGACAACAACGATCTTTTTTTTCCATTTTGATAAAAAGAATAAAATTTTTTTGTTGGATTTTTTTAGTAATTCGAACAATAGATTACACGTAGGGCATGAATTTATTGTTTGTTTCAAAATTCACAAGAAATAAATTCATCTCTCTATTATGACACTCACACACATTGAGGAATATAAATCATGCTAAAACAGTTTTACAATTTACACGTGAAAACAAGCTCTAAGTTATTAATCAATTAAACTAATTAATAAATATTTTATAAATGGAAATAGTAGCAAAAATATACAATTAAGAGCAAGCCTAAATCGAAGACCTTACCTAAAACTTCGAAAATATAAAGTAGAAAATGGAGGCAGGAAAGTATATAAGAATATGTGTTTGTTTTCTTGAATTTTTCTTGCATGACCTAATATAAATTTTCTGCTGAGGGTAAAGTTTAGGATCCAGCAAATCAATCTTAATCTTAATTCACTGTCCTAAGTAAGAAACAGCTTTACAAAAACGTAACAATTTCACCATTTCGGTCAATTAACTTTTCTTCATAGATTGGTTTTTCGTTCTGGGTTTTCTATTTTAAATTATAAGTTTCCTCTGATTTGTAGGATATTTAATCTATATATATTCATCACTTCCCTAATTTATTATTATAACTATATATTCATGCATTTGACTGTGACTGTTTCCCGACAGTTAATGTTAGAATTTATTGACTATTCAGTTATTTCAATTGCTTATTTTGAAATAAGTTGTAATTTCTATTCATGTTAATTCATGCTCAGTGGGTGTAAGTAGATTACTTCTTCGATAATTTTGGGATATGTTGTTTCTACTATATGTGTTTCGTTACATTTATTTGGATATATATATATATATATATATATATATATAATAATTTTATGCGATACTGTTATTGTCCATAGCCGGGGAATATGATTCACGTGGTAAGTCTTTATCTAATAGTTTAACTTTGATTTTAAATATTTAAGTAATTATTACAGGCTGTAATATTATCGTTTTACATTAATAGATTATGGTTTTATCTATAATGACAGTTAAACTTCTCTAGAAAATTCTTGCTTTCCCTATGGCCCAAAGTATTGGCAAATTCAGGTGAATGTTGGCTGGCCGAAAAACATTGTTTAAACCTGCATTCCTGGTTCCTAAGGCTAGGAGTTTGCTCTAGTATTTCTGTGGCTAAATCTGTTCTATCATGACCATAGTTATCTTAGGTACATAAATATTTTTTGTATATTTTTGTAATATATATATATATATATACTACAAATAATTTTAGTATATATTTTTTAAATGTACTTTACATTATTAATAATTGTATTTTCTCTACTGAAAACACTTTACTTTTGATCAGTAGTATGGACAGTTAATGCAGAAAATTGGGATACTGTTACATGGTCTAACCGTGTTATCTGTGCCCAAACTCTGAGAATTTGCTTATTCATAACGTGGCTATCTTATTTCGTTCTTTATTATGTTCTTACTCCTATTACATTAGATATTCGTAGTTAATAAGTTTATTAGTCGTAGTATTCATTATATATGCCAATTTGTAGAGTTACATTTTCAATAATAACACAAGTAAATCCTCGTAATTCCGTCGGTTGAATATGATTTTACAGAAATAAAAAGGGGTAGATGAAAAGAAATAATGGAAAATTAAGTTATCCATCTATCAGAAATTTGGAATCATAGAATTTCGTGTTTTGTTATAAATATTTTTAAAAAATTGCGGCCTACCTTTTTTGTTACATAGTACATTGATAAGACTGAGAAGACAATAATATCAAATTACGTATTGTACTTAAAAGATCTAATATAATTACAGCTTTATTTAGTATTGGAAATGATATTTTTTCGAAATTCCTCTGTTGTATCCAAACATTCACAAGTGATAAAATAAACATTGAAAGCTCAAATATATATTTTCCTCTTTTCAGCCTTTCATCCCTTCAGTGGGTCGACAAATGAGTACCAAGGTTTCTTGGGAAGTAAACACTGGAGGTTTCGCGTCAGGTTGACCACCTGACCAAAACATCAGATCATGCACCTCAGTATCCACGGTCTCAAAAACTGATATGGGCACAGTAGACCTTGGCCCTCATGGGCTGTTGCACCACTGAGTTTAGTTTTAGTACAACTCTTTTTCATCTACCCGAAATTCTGGATGCATAACATTTGAAAATTTCCAGAATGCTATTGAGTATTATTTACAATACATTTAATTAAACTTTCTTATTATTGTACCGTTTTGGAATAAAATGTCTTTTTTTGCTTAACTATTCATTCCTCGTCCCCTCATTGTGAATTTTTTATTAAGTATTAGATCTTGAATACATTTTAAATGCATGTATAACGATGTTGGGTTTTAAATGAAGTCGTGCCTGACAGCATTTACGAATGCAGAATGACAACCCATTCATTTATTAACGATAATTTTGAGCTTCTAATTTGGAAGAAAACACGTATTTATAAAGGTGCAATCTGTTCACGATACGTAAAGGCAGCCAAGACATTTTAGTTTCAATCCTAAGACCTTTAAATTGTCCGTAAATAGTTTCTAGAATGTTTTAGAATATCACTTGACTCAACCTTTGCTAGCGAAATGGTTGTTTGGGTGGATGATAAAATCCGCTTATCGCAAATTTTCAATCGTGGAAAAATCGTGGTTTTGAAACCTAAAGTTAGAGCACATTTATTGCTTCAGTTCAGTGCCAAATTCAAAAGAACAAAAATAGCATCATGTCTAGAAGTTCAGAATCAAAAGGAAATAATGAAAAACTCTCTCAGGAGAATTGGAAAAGAAAACTCTATATTATATTATATATGTGCATGAACACAGTCTAATACTGCAAAGTTTCTCATGATTTGGAAGTTAGTTGCATATCAAATGAAATGGAATAATTACATAATATCTAGATTAAAAGTGTAATAATTTTGCTAAGCAATTTACTTAGTAGTGTGATAAGTAGTATAGATTTAATTTTTTATAAACACGGTTTATAGAAATAGTTTTCAGTATGTTAAGGAGAACATACAGAAAATATTTTTGTTTAATATTGTCGGTATGGTGACCTTCGAAGTCCATTGAATGACCCTATTCTTCTGTAAACAGTAGCACGCTCTTGGAAGATAGCATCTTAATTGCGAATCTTGATAAGAATTGTGTCAACTTTTAGAAAGATAAAAAAAACTACTTTATCATAAGACATCGACATATTTTTTTCAACATGACGATTAAATATCGCATTTTTTATTTATAATTTATTGAAGCAAATTTGAGAATTTCTGAAAGAGAATTTAAGTATTTTTCTAAGCAATTCCTAGACTCACAGAATTCAAATGTTTTTAAGGGTATATATTTTTCTATATTCCATTTTATTATTTAAATTAACTAATAAGATACTTTTTTAATGAAATTCGTTCAAGTAAAAGCACTAATATGTATATATATAACTGTTGTATGCATAAAGTAATAATTGTTAAAGAAAAATGTTAAAATTAAGTTTATAAAATAGAATAAAAGATTTTTTTTCCTGTATATATTGTTTCTTAGTGTGCATTATTGCTTTTCTGTAAGCATTGAAAAATAAAAATACACAGAGAGGAAGAGAAAATACATAAAATTATCTTTGTGAGCAATCTACCTCATGAAAATCAAAATCAGAAAACTCTTTCTGGTTGATAAACTTACAATGTCTAAAATAAAATTTAATTAAAACTTTTTATTCTATTGTTTTCATCGAAAAATATTTCTGAGTTAGGATTATTAAAATATTAGTTGTAGAAAATATAGATAGTTTTAAAAATTTAAAACGGATACAAAAATATTCTTCTATGTACTCATAAATATAAATCTAAATTATTATTTTTTTTGTTTTGTTAATCTATATTTTGAAAGGCTTACTTATTTCAAATAATTCAGTTCACGTAATTTAAATGAACTTGAACCTATTTTTTTAAAAAGAAACTAACTGTTAAAACCAAGTTTAGAAATAAAAGATTTTAAAAACGCACTCGTAAAGCAAATTAAAAATCTGTTGTAGAATAAATATTAAAAAATACATTTAATATTATTTTCTGTAATGGAACTATGCCTGTTACACAGATGACTCAACTTTTTCTCTAATTTTACGCAATATTTTTAAAAAAAAGGAGCAATGAAAAGTATTACTTACCAGCTGCGTCACTGTAACTAATAACAGCAACACGCGACGCGTTGGCGTCCACAACAATATGAGTCAAAAAAGATTCCACAAAACCTTTTTCTGTTTCGAAATTGGCAGCACCCACACTGCCAGATCTGTCCAACAAAAACACAATTTCGGCTTTCCCGACCAAGAAATTATTCTTCGATAAGTATTCCACAATAGCATTTTCTTCTTTGTCGTTAGCGATGCAGCAATTAATTAAAACGAACACGAATATCAGAATCCTTCCATCCAATAAAAACACATCCTTCTTCGGTTTGTTAATCATTCTGGAACTATAACGAATATTCTTTTTTGATTCACAGAACACGCAATGTACTCGTTTGGCGAATCTCACCAACGATTCGCATTCGATTTGAAATGCGAAATTAACATGGAAAAGATATTTTAAATCGGAACATAATCACATCTAGTTTTTCCGTTCTATTCGCCAGCCTTGCTTCGAAAGAACTTTCAAGAGCCGTTCGTCATTTCTTATCTGGCAACGATCAATTTGGTACTCTTCTGCTCTTTTTCGAATAAAGAACCGTCGAACCTTATCGTGTCTATGTTTATATTCATAAGAAGACACAAGATATTCTTTGACCCGGAAATTATTTCGATAGGCAAGGGTTTCTCTCGCTTTCATTTCTTGTTTAGTACTTTCAAAATAACTGCAGAAGTGAGCTGCTACAAATGTTTTCCCACCGGAAAGAAATAGATTCCAATCGCTGCGGAAAGGGAAGATGTGATAAATTCCAAGTTCCTCGTTCATTCATAGGCAGATTTAATAGCAACAGAATACCAATTCGTAAAAAAGTATTTATTCTCGTTTCTGAAAGGATTTTAAAAGCTTTTTTGAATGTCATTTTTTATTTGAAGTTCTATGTTCAGTAGCGCTGAAAACAATCCGTCTATATTGTGGTTGGAGCAATAATTTTTATTTCGTTTCAATTTTCAAATAGGGTTTAAAATTAATTGGATTTCAATGAATTGTGAAAAGTTTGTTACGAATTTTTTTCTCTCTCACACACGACTGGTGATAGGTTAATTTATTCTTGATGCTGAATACATTTATTTTTAATACCATAAACCATTGTTCCTTTTTTACAAAAACAAATATCAAGATTTAAATTGGAAAACTTAAGTTAGGGACAAAAAGGAAATAAGAATATAATGAAGTGCAACTGGAACATAGCATTCTAAATTAGTTTGTCTACTTTCTGGTTAGCTAAAGTAAATTGGGCTTAATGTAAAATTTGAAACACAATTATATCTTACTTAGATACCTAGAAGCCCAAGTTATTTTCATTCAAAAAGAAATTTAATGTTAATTTTGAAATGTAGCTGATTTACAGAATTATGCAAATCATTGAATACACAAAAATGCAATTATGACGATTTTTCTAAAAACCCTTTTCGTTTTTATATGTAATAAATCCTTTTCATCCTGTGACTTTTTCATAAACTTCAGAATTTGAGGAAAATTTATGGAAATCAAGATATTTATGTATGAAGTAAAATTTTTATTCATGTATTATATTCTTTGTGTATACAAGTAACTATATAAAACTAATCTTAGCAGTAACATTAAAAAAATGTAATGTTAATGACCAGTTGTGTAGCTAGGTTTCAAAGGCCCCGGTGCTAGAAAAATGAGAGCCCCATCTTGGTCGGATTTTATCAAGTAAAAATATATGAATATTTCAAATATACAAAGCTACAATTTTTGTTTTCTATCTTCCCTTTCTTGGCATTGTTTGCGCTTAAGCGCATAGCTAGGCTTCTTTTTTTAAGTCCCTAATTTTAGTTTTATAATTTATGCAATACATTTCGTATGTGCTCGAGTACTTACTGACGTTAAAAGAAAGGAGAAACGTAATGCTATGCAACAAAACGTCGTTGGGGGAATCCCAGGCTGTCAAGATAGACGGAAAATGAAACAAAAAATATGCATGAACAAGAAAATACAATGCAGTATTATTATAATTATTGAAGTGAAAACTTCTTAAGCGGCGTTGGGTACTTTTTGGTAGGGGAAAATCTTATGGGTTCGCATCACCGAAATTATGCAAATTCTAGAGATATAACTCTTATTTTGAAACTAATTTAGTTTGGTTTAAAATAGTTTTTTTAATAATTTAAATGCTTTTAATTTGAATTCTTTCAGTTTATTTTACTTGAAAAGGAATTAATGACAAACTAAGAATTTTTTTACTACTAAATTACATATTTTAAATGAAGGATTCTATTAAAGTTATCAAAAGGAAAGTACACGCTTATTTAAATAATTTTACAAATTAGTAATGAATATGATGCATATATGTAAATTGATAATTAAATATTAAAAATCAGAATTGAACAACGCTAAATCGAAATGAAAGAAATTTAACGAAAGAACATATTTTAGTTAACATTTAACCACAAAAATGAAATGTTTCGTAAAATGTTCAGGAAACATTTTGAGAAGACATTTTTTTTTCAATTTTCAGATATCAGATATTTTGGTTGGTTGAGAGATTTTTCTTTTAACACAATTCTTTTAAAAAATATAATAAATCTTCAAAGCATTTCTATCAATAACATTTGAAGAACGTATGTTTAAACCAAGGAATTTTATATAGAATTTCTAAAAAAAAATTAATGTTATTATTCTTATTTTGATATTAGTTTCAGCTAAATTTTCCCAAATAAGCACAAGATATGTTTTTTTGTTCTTTCGCAACAATGATTTAAAAAAATCCCGGACCACATCTGTTGGCTGGCAAACATATTACAACCACCAAAAAATTTAACTCTTAGTTTTCGTCGAGAAAATATGTCAGTATCAATCTGTTGAAAAATTAGCATCCAAGAACATGAACACAGACTCTGATATTGAAAACGAAAACAGATAAAAAGATTTTTTTTTCTAGACCTTTCACCGTTCAAGACACAATAAAAAAATGTTCTTTCTATGGCGTTAAAAGAAACGTCTGGGAAATATCAGCGGATTGCGTCTTCCATAGTTACAGTCACAGTGCTTATTGCTATGTGGCAACAAACAGAAATTACGTAAATCGTTTGACAATTAAGAATATTTTTTAGTGTAATATTCTTGAATCTTTTAATACAGAATGATGGAAGAATGTCAAAGACGAAGGCCGGGGCAGAGATCGTTATTTTTGTTGCGCAACATACCTTGTTTTCCATAAACAATGCAACAAATTAAGTGGGCAGATGGTTAGTATAAATAATGGCCGTTCTGAGGCTTTGGATTATATTCTCTTTTAGGAGTGTATTAGCAAGCTATTGTTTCAATTATGGCGGTTGCTTCATCTGTTTTGTTCCTCTTTCTAACTGCAACTGTTGGTGAGTGGCTCAATTTCTGTTTCAAATTAAACTTTTTTTAAAATAATTGGTTTCGATTTTTTTTGGAACGTGCTAGTTAAAGAAACAAAAGCTGCATTCAAACTGTAAGAAAATAGTTAAAAATTTAATTTTTGTTATGCTTTTAAATAATTAACATTATTATTTGTTAGGCCTCTTTTCAAGACTATAGATATCGATTGTATAAAATTTCAATTCTGCTGAGCTTCTTGAGTTTTCTGAATTCTAAATCTGGAGTTTTTCTGCTCGAGGTCAGATTAGTTTAAATTACTGTACCTAAAATCAATTGTAAGAATTTGAAATTGAATGTTGGAAATTAATTTAAAGTAACTATCTAGTGAATGAGAATTTTGGCTGCAGAATGCCCTATTAATAATTATAGTTAATATAACTGGATACTTATACCCAGTTAAATATACTTATTGCTCTTTTATAATAGAATACTTATAACTAGATACATAATATAAGATATCTCAATAGTAAACTGTATACAAGTGCTTAAGATTTGATTAAATAGTTATACATTTTTTTCTGTGTTTAATTTTCAAATATTATTACAATTTATATTTTAGAAAAACTCTTTTAACTCCATTACCATTCCAGAAATTTTAACAATTATACCATTCCTTTTTTTTATCGGTCATTTAAACTAATTTTCTTTCTTAATTCTTAGGCTTGTTTTCCAAGTTTTAAATCTTTTAATTGCTGACATAAAACGCTTGAAAATTGTCAAAGGACTTTAAGAAGATATATCATCTTTAGTAAAAATATAGCATTATATAAAACGTAACATATATATGTATAATATAAAAATTAATGCAGACAATAACATCTAATGTACAGCGTTTGTGTTAACAACTAATTATTTATTTTACACATTAAAAGATCTAGAAAATTTTCAAGATTAAAAATTTGGAAGGTAGAAATTCTGAAATTTCGTCTTATTAATGAATTTATTGATATGAGAATCAGACTGTGATGATGTATAAATGTACACGACTTTTTAAATTGGGAGAAATCTCATCTTTTTTTTTAAAATCATTTTTCTTCTTGAGAGTATTTCTTTAAGTTAAACAATTCTCATAATTAAGCAATACATCGGATACGAAAATATTAAAACATTAATTTCCCAACTGCTTGTTACAGCGAAGTGAAAAATAAGCACATTTTTGAATGTGAATGGGAATTAAGTATTTTGAAAGATAACATTCTGATTGAGAAAAGTATTTTTATTTATCCTACTTAATTTTAAATGTAAATAGACAACAATTAAGATCTTCCAGTTCGAGGAATTCACATTAGTTGTGTTTGATAACTTAATGGAGAGTTTTTAAAGTCTTTTATAATAAGAATTTTAATAGATGGAATAAATTGTTTACCTCGTAACTTTTCTAAACGTGGTTACCAGCTCTATTTAAAGCTGCAGAAATTTTTGCAATATTTAAATATCTCTGGACATACGGCGACCGAAATTTAAGTGAAATTGATGTTTATAACATAATATATGAAATGTGTCAATAAGCTATAGTAATGAAAGCTAGAAAAAAGTTTTTTCTCGTATATATGAAAAATATTTAAAAGTAAGAAATAAAATTGAAAGTTTAATTGGAGAATGTAAAATGTTTTGAATACTTATTGCTATATATGCCTTCATAATTGAAAATAAATTATTTCAATAAATTATTCTCGATAATTCCAGTTAATTATATGAATGATCTGGTGACTATAGAATTTAAAAAAGAACTTTTAAGATTTAAAACTTTAGAACTTTTAGAATTTAAAAAAATACTTTAAATTCTAAAAGTATATTAGTATCATTTTACACTATGTGTTTATGCAAAGTGAAATTTTTAAAATTAATGTTTAACAGATAAAAAGAAATTAACTCTGCAAAATTAAAATGCAATTCATTGAAAAAAAAATCACATTTTCAATTCTGAATGAACATTTGGCCCTATTTTCAAAGAAACAAACCGACAAAAACCTTATATGTATATCAAATAATCGTTTTCAATTCTGACTAATTATCTACTAACGTTTTAAATTTTTAAAAAAATTTATGTAGCTATACTGCCACAGCCTTATTTTACCATGGATAGTCTTTAAAGATTATCAAATTCCGTAACAACTTCAACAGTTCTTGAATTAATACTGTTTCAATTTATTTTCAGCGCTAGCTGGAGAACCTGTCGTTAACTGTCCGGCACCCCGATCGCCGGACCATGGTCAAGCATTCCTATACCAAGATGGAAGAGTAGTGAAGTTCGTTTGTGAGCCCGGCTACAGCCTTCAAGGAAAAGAGATTGTACGATGCGTGGAAGGTGAATGGGAAGAAGGAACTCCTTCTTGTATAGAAATTGCTGGTAGGTTATTTTTCTTCAATCTGACTATGCCTTAAATCAATTTGAAACTCTTCTGAAAGCAAACAACGTTCGAAAACAAAAATTCAGTTAATTGCTGTTGAAATCAAGCGAAATTAATAGTCTTTTCATATATTAATTTTTACTTTAAAATATTTTAAAGAAAATTAATTAGAAAGCTTTTTTGATACAAGACGTTACCCGCCAGCTTTGCTGGGTATTTCCTGATGTTCTGTAAATATATACTGCTTGAAAATTATAGAGAGATATCTAAGTTCTAGCATTAAGCGTTCGATTGTATTGAAAAACATTTTTGTAATCCTCACCTTTTGATTTAGATAGGACAGAACTTGAATTTCTGAAATTTGAAAAAGAACTATATTTACACTCTTGTTACCCTCTCCCCCAAAGTGAATTTCCGTAAAACTCATTTTTAGTGGATCTTTAATCAAAAAATAGACATGCTTGCCAATTTTCTATGAATATCAAAAGAAGATACCTGCCAAATTTCAAGTCTGTAGGCCTAACAGTTCAAATGTGGGAATATTTGTCTATAGTGCCCTTTAACCCCTCGCAACCCCCTTGGGGTCGATTTTCTCAAAATCCATTCTTAGAGGACCTTTACTTTATAAAAGGAACATGCCTGTAAAATTTCAATTCTGTAGGTCTAATAGTTCAAAAACGGGAATACTTATCAATAATGCCCATTGCAACACGCCTTTAGGATCGATTTTCGAAAAACGCGTTCTTAGAGAATCTCTATAAAATATGAGGAACATGCCTGCCAAATTTCAAGTCTGTTGGTCTAATAGTTCCGGAGATATCGTGATGAGTGAATCGCTTTTTCTCCCTTATTTAGTATAAAGATTTAAGTAATCAGTTTAAAACAGCGTACGTAATTTTGCACATTACTATTCCTTTTTTCAACCGAACAATCAAATTAGTTTTCCAAGATTTGGTTTATGTTACATTATTTTTTTTTTAATAATCGTCATCATCAAAAATTCTAACTCCGAACAATATCATAATAAATTTCAAAAATTTGTCGGTTTTCAAGGGTAAATCATGTAAAATATTTAATTTAAATTTCTGAAACTTTCAGTTTGAATAGGAAATTTCAAACGATGCTTTCTCTTAAAATTATAATTTCTTTTCTGGAATCTTATTTTCGAACACTAACAATTTTATTCGCTATATATGCGTAAACATATATTTTATTTGAATTTATTGTCTCCATTTCACGAATAATATATTTATGCAGAGAATAAACTGTAGAAACAATGGCTTCAAAATGCATTTTCAGACGAAATTGAATAGAATTACAATTCAAAATTGAAATAATAAATTTTTACTCGTTCTCTCGTTTTACTCGTTGCCTAGCAACAGAGTCGAGATGAAAAATGAAATAAATACCACTAATAGAAAACTATACTTGGTGATTGAAAATATATTTTAAAAGAAGAGAAACACACACACACAGAAGAGGAGTCATATTTCTCAACTTTCTATTGGATGTAATGGTAAAGAAAAAGAGTAAATAATTTTTTAATAATATTTCTGTCTCTTACAAATTTAACTCCGTATTTAGAAGGAAAAAATAAATATGGATTTTATACATGCTCTCTGTTCTTTTTTTATATGAGAGTTTTTTAACGGGCTATGTTTTTTTCTGCTATTGTTCTCGGTTGTTTGGTTCCCATTTTTTCTCCCATCACCGGAAACAAAATGTTTTTATAAGTTAATTTCAAGAACTTCAGATAATTGGCCTAATCAAGAAAATAACAGATCCAGAAACATGAATTATATCAGAAAATAATCTAAAGGTCTTCATGAAATTCAATTGCGAAATATTATTTCTTAAAATTTCGTAATATTAAATATTCAAAATAGATTTATTATTGCAATCCAGTTTGTTTGTCGATTTCAATATTTTTAGGAGGACACATCTAGGATTCAATTGAAAAAAGTCCCCCGAAAAATTAAAATCAAAATTTTTTAGGCTATATAATTTTTATATATTACTATTTATAGATATTTTTTATATCTATAATGTCATAAAATTTGAGAGGTTTAAGTTTAAAAGAACACAGAGTTATGATAACTTTTATATCCCTTTTTATTCCCTTTCCAATGGCAAATAAAAATTTTAAACTGATTTATCTCAGAAAAATTCGCTCGTTTTTCTTCATTTAAAATACTAAAAATTGTATCAAATGGTTTGATATTTTTTTTAACAATTGCTATTAATACGTGTTACAAAATTTGGTATGTGTGTTTTTTAATCAAAGCAATATGTTTTAAAAATTAATTGAATTTAGAATTTATACATTTCTAAAAGAGTTTTCAATAAGCATTCATAAAAGCAAGCATTTACGAATATAACACACTATAATTTTATCACAAAACTCAAACCAACCTTTGTTATACATAGTTCAATTCACTTGTGAATCAAATTTTATGTGTGTTAGCAAATTACAAGAAAAGAAGCATTTTAAAATCACTTCATTAATTTTTAAATTTTTCCTCCAAAAATTAAATAATTAGCTTTTGTAGTATGTTGAGGCCAAAAACTGTTTTACTTAATACATATTTATAGAGGGCAATGAACAAATTTGCGAAAGCTTTTAAATAAAAGAGCGAGAGAGGTTTTGTTTCATAAATAGTATCATATTACCTTAAACGTTTCAAAGACCAGTATTACTGCATTGTTTTAAATAAACAAAAAATTTAATAAAAGAATTTCATTCAAAATTATGACCCTCGAGTCCAATATAGATAATGAAATTTCTTAGCTACAGTTTCATTGAAAAAACAAACTTAATATAAAGCATTCCTACATTATTTTATTTGAAACTAATACCTCTATCCTATTTGAATAACCCTTCTTGAGAAACCTAATCTCTTGAAATAGAACCATAAAATCCGACGCTCGCTCAAGAAGTGAAATGAAATATCTACTGAGCCAGTTTATCGAAATAGAGGATTAGGCGCCTTTTTCTGAATGGAATAAAACAGCAATCGATACCGTAGACAACAAAAAGAGACCTTAACAACATCTCTGTGTCTTGTTTGGCACATGGCGCTGCTTTTGTTTTCGCTCAGAAAGCCATCTTTGTTTTTACTCGGAGTAAGGCGCGGTGCTTCTTTCTTCCTTATATAAAAAAAAACATATTCCACTTCTCATTTTTTTCGGAACCGAGTCAATGTCCGTTTTTGATTATTAACGTGTTTGGTCGTGTAAAAGGAATTAATCCTCTGTCGACATATAATTATAAGGTCATTTATTTTCTCTTCAAAGCGGGGCATCTACCAATTATTAGATATTGTTATGTACCTTAAGGAACGTAAATTTCCGTTTAGTTTTTATTTTGTAAATAAATGTACAGGAATAGACAAGTGGAAAAATGATTTTTATTCTGAAGAATAAATTTGATAAAGAATATTTAAAGTTGGTTGATAAAACAAGTAATATAAAAAAAAAATTAAGTGAATTCCTTCTTAGGTCAAATTTTTTTTAAATTTTACTTAATTCAATTCAATTAATGAATTAATATTTGAAAAAACTGTATAAACATCAAGTGTCATCCACTTCGAGTTTTAAAAAATGTACTTGAACTCCAGTGAATGAATAAAAAGTATTTTATGAACAATTGAAAATCTGAAGGAACACACACACATTTATATATATATATATACTAGCCGTTACCCGCCCGCTTCGCTGGGTATTTTATGATGTTTTATAATTTTTTACTGCTTATATATATATGTATAAATTATTGATATCTAAGTCCTGCATTAAGAATTCGATTGTATTGAAAAATATACTTATACCTGTAACTGTGGCCTGTCGATAAAAAAAAAAGGGCAAAACTCATCTAATTTGTATTTTCTAAAAATCTCTAAAATTGAAGTATAGAATGATGTTTGCTCTTTCGTAACCCAAAAACCAAGTGGATTCCCGCAAAACCAATTTTCGGTGGATCTCTACTCCGTAAATTGAACATGCAAGCCAAATTTCAAGTCTAAATCTAACAGAAAAAAAAACAAAAGTTTTACTATCAATATCCCCGTAATCCCGTTGAGAGCCGTTTTCCAAAATAACCGCTCTTAGCGGATTTCAATTCAACAAAAGAAAAATGCAAACAAAATTTCATTATTATAGTTCTTGTAGCTCGAAAAAAGGAATTTTTTTTGTCAATACGTCCCAGTAACCCCCTGCACCCCCCTCCCAGAACTTGATTTGCTTAAAATACATTCTTAGTGGATCCCTATTCAACAAAAGAAACATGCTTAACAAATTTCAAATAAATGGGTCTAACAATTAAAAACAGGAATTTTTTTCTGTAACTCCTCTTGACCCCTCGCAACTATCCTTAGGGGTCAATTTTCGTTTTACTCTTTGTTAGAGGAACTCTATTCCATGAAAGGAACATGGCTACCAATTTTCAAGCAGGATGATCAAATAGTTTAAAAATGGAAATATTTATCGATTACGCCTCTTAATCATCTGAAATCAAACTTGGTAGTTGATATTCGCAAAACCCATTTTGTAGCGGTTCTCTACTTTACGAAAGGAATCTGCTTATCAAATTTCAGGACTGTACGTCTAATGGTTTAAAAATGGGGATAATTACGTATAACGCCACTTGAGCCCCCACAACGCCACTTCGGGGTCTGTTTTCACAAAACCCATTTTGTAGGGGAATTGAACTCTATGAAAGGAATCTGCTTAGCAAAATTTGAAGTCTGTGCTTCCAATAAATAAAAAATACAATTTTTTTTTATCAATAACGCCACTTGAACCCCCGCAACGCTACCTAGGGGTCAATTTTCACAAAACACCTTTTGTAGTGTATCTCTATGGTATGAGAGGAATCTGCTTATCAAATTTCGAGACTTTGCGTCTAATAGTTTAAAAATAGAAAAAATTATTTATATCTGCCCTTAACCCCCCGCAACACCCCTTGGGGGTCGATTTTCCCCAAACCCGTTTTGTAGTGGATGTTTACTCCATGAAAGAAACATTTCTACCAATTTTCAAGCAGGTAGGTCAAGTAGTTTAAAAACGAAAATATTTATCTCTTACGCCACTTAATCCCCCGCAACGCCACTTAGAGGTCTGTTTTCACAAAACCTTCTTATAGCTGATCTCTACTCTATGAAAGAAATCTATTTATCAAATATAAAGAATGTGCGTCTAATAGTTTAAAAATGGAAATAATTATCTATAACGCCCCTTAAGTCCCCTCAATTCCACTTGGGAGCAATTTTCACGAAACCCATTTTTAGCGTATCTCTACCCTATGAGAGGAATCTTCTTACTAAGTTTCAAGACTGTACGTCTAATAACTTAAAAATAGGAATTTATAACACCCTTTAAACCCCCCGCCCCCGCAACACCCCTTGGGGTCAATTTTCCCAAAACCCTCTTTGTAGCGGATATTTACTCCAGGAAAGAAACTTACCTACCAATTTTCAAGCAGGTAGGTGAACTAGTTTAAAAACGGATATATTTATCTATTACGCCCCTTAATCCCCCGCAACGCCACTTAGAAGTCTGTTTTCACAAAACCCGTTTGTTAACTGATCATTATCCTACGAAAGCAATCTACTTATCAAATTTAAAGACAGTGCGTCAAATAGTTTAAAAATAGAAATAATTGTCTATAATGCCCCCTAAGCCCCTACAACGCCACTTAGGGTCGATTTTCACCAATCTTATTTTGTAGCGGATCTTTACTGTATGAAAGGAATCTGCTTACCTAATTACAAAATTGTACATTGAGTAGTTTAAACATGGAAGCAATCATTTATAACGCCCTTACCCCCCCCCCGTAATGCCCCTTGCGTTTCGAATTTCGGAAAATGCGTTCTTAGCTGATGTCTACTCTATGAAAGGAACATGTCTACCAAATTTCAAGTCTGTAGGTTGAATAGTTCCAGAGATATCGTGATTAGTCTGTCAGTCAGTCAGTGAGTTGTGTGTTGAGTCGCTTTTCTCCTTTATATATATAGATATATATATAAGGAAGAGTGAACTAACGGTTGGAATGGGGAAAAAGGAATGAAAATCTTGACAGGAAATGTCTTTAAAATGTATTACTGTTTTATTACTTTTTATTTTATTTCCGGGTCCTAAAATTAGCAAGTTTTTCTGACTGGCGTATGCGTTTACAATCACGCAACTAAGTAATCTGCAGAGTTTCATATTTTTTTGGAGGGGGGAGGGCTTTTATATTTGTTACAGTACATTTCTTCCTTACTGAATACAGAACATTCTGACTGTGTTTAAGAACAACGGCGCAAAGTACCTGATGACGCGATACAGGTAACCCTCGTATAATCCTACCCCCTTCTATATATATACGAAATAGCCTCGTATGACATGAAAAGTAATAAAAACTCTTAAAAGAGAGCGAAATTTATCTAATTTTAAATTAGGGAAATCTCATAGAAAATCTCAATAAACTTGATAAAGCATTTAAGTGCGAAAGATATATCAGAAAATTTTCATTCGAGCACGTACGTGGGATCAGATTTTCCTGCAGAATTTAAGGGAACTATTAATACTTAAGAAGCCCAGTGGCTGAGTGGTTAGTGCATCGCGCTTCCCCACTATAGGTCCGAGGTTCAAACCCCGGGATGGGCTAAGTAGACTCAGCCTTTCATCCCTTTAGTAGGTTGATAAAATGAGCACGAAGCTTGCTTGGGAACTTAACATTGGGGATTTCGCGTCAGACTGACCACCTGACCGGAAAATCTGCTCATGCATCTCCGGGACCAATGTCGCGTATACTGAGTTGGTCACAGTAGGCCTTGGCCCTCATGGGCTGTTGCGCCACTTAGTTAAGTTGTTTTATAATTCTTAAGTATACTTTAAAACTAATATTAAGTCTCTCTTTTGGCAATGTAGATTAAAAAATTTCGGGTAAATAGTACTTAACCGTTTCTTAAAAAGAAATAATTACTACGTTTGAATTTTTATGTATTGATCTGTAGCTTTAAGCTAGGCCTGGTGAACATAAAATTTTTTCTGCTAAGATAAATAGTAACGGTCAATAGTGCTTAGTGATGAAGCAGAAAATATTTTTTAATTCCTATAGATATGTACTATTACTTAATCAAATTTTAATAAAGATATTTTCCATAATTGTGGAAATATAAAAGCATTATCTAAATTTTTGGATCCTAACCCCCATTTCGTAGAAGATTTTAGTTTCGTATAACATGAATTCGAATAACACACACAAGACAATTTTTTTGGAACATACTCCTTTGTTATACGGGTGTTACATGCACCCGCATTAAAAACTGACCGTAGATCACATTAGATATAGTCTACTGTTTTTCCTTTAAAAAAAGGCTTTACGCTTTAAATTTAAAATGGACAGGCTGAGTTTAAATTTGTACTATCCATTAAAATCTACTAGTAAAATCTGCCATAAAAACAAGCTACACTTAAGGCTCATGAGTAATATTAAATATTTAAATATTCTATCTGCATAGATTTGAAAACTCGCTATAAATTCAATTTTACTATAAGTTAACATGTTGTATAACATTATTTCATTCGCTGCCAAACTACTTACTATAAAATATTGTCATTGCTATTTTTTTTATCGTAGGACGTTTCGAATTTTTCAGTATTTGGTTTTAAATCGAAAAAATGCTCTTTTTTAGGCTTAAAATATTCCTCGCGTCACGTTCGCTATTGTCGCGGGCTTATCACGTCTTCGAATATTTCGACGATGTTCCGTTTTATCTAAAATGCCGAAGCTGGAAAACGTGAGAAAAAATTGATCTTTTTAAGTCCCGAACGAGATTTTCTTAAATTTTTTATTCATATTCTGAAAGTTACATGGCATTGGAGAAGGTTATATGACATTAAGGTGAGTTGTAAAAAAGCATATAATAATGTTTAGTTAACATTTTTTAAAAAAAAAATGAAAGTTAAAAATGTAGAAATTGTTTTCACTCTCCTGCAACTCTTAAGACAAAAAAATGTTTTACATTCTATTTAAGAAAGAGACTTGGCAATGAACACAATATTTCAACGTGGGTTCTCCGGGAACTTTGAAAGGACTCCACAAGTCATCACAATTTTCTGAATCAAAACTTCAAAATTTAGTAAAAATAATTTTTATGAAAGATCATATTCTTAAAAACACAGTTTTCTTGTAAACATAAATAAAAAGAAATATTTTATGGATAAAACAAAATCTTCAATTTCGTCAAAGTCACATGCTTTAAGACGAATGGATAAATCGGAAGGCTGCCAAGGAAAGAGAAAGAACAACTTATCAACATATCGATCTTAAAATCTAAATTTAAGCAAGAACAGCTCCCAAATTTTAGGTTGCAATTGGAAGTATTCGCAGAAGTGTCTCACACAGTTATAAGTATTTTAATTTTATTTTAAACGATATATTTAAGTTAAAAATATTTCTCAACGTAAGTGGCAACAAAAACAAAGTATGGAAGCGAATTAACACCGAATATGCGACTGCATATAGCCTCAATATACCTGGACTTCGATGGTTTGAGTGAAAAAATACAAACACATATCCCAGTTATTAAATATAATGCAAGCGTTGATGATACCTGAAGAACGAAAAAATAAGCAAATTACATTAATATCTTATTAAAAAAATTTAATAAAAATTCAGTATTTTTTAATTGGCTTTGATTAAAGTAGCTATAACATGTTGATATACTTTAAATATTAGTTCAAAAATATACTCTTTGGACGCTTTTTTTGTTCAAATGAGCTGCTCCACGGCAACGCTTTATAGTTCTTAGGATTCCATGAATCGACTAAGTTTGGAAAAAAAGACTGCTGTTTTAAATTATCTTTCTCGGTGCACAGCCGACATCTTGTTATAGCTCTGAAACCCCCCGCCCTCCCCCTTATAGCCATGTTATTTGCCTTAGCCAGTCCCGCCGAAACAGCTTTCTTGGCGTTCTTACTTCAACTTTCATCATCTTTCAAACTCTCATTCCATGTATCAAATGTAATGAAATTATCTTTTAAATAACCCTCTTTTCTCAACTTTATTAAGTTATAAAAAATAAATTCTGAATTTTGAATATTTTATTAACTGAGATGTAGTGGTAAATAGCAACCTAATTATCGTAGGAACTCCAGAATTTAATTCTCTTTGTCGTTGCCACGAAATCAAATCATTTAAAAAATAGCCCTTTAGATTATCCAATATATTATAATTTTATTTTATAATTTGTACCTCTTTTATCTTAAACCAAAGCAGACGTAGCCTTAAAATCACCACTTTCTTTATTAGCTGTTTTAAGCACGAGTCCTTTTTGGAAAGTGCATTAGAGAGCGAGATAAAGCCCAATTGAAACATATTGCTTAAAGCTAAAGCCATTTACGAAAACATCCGGTTCATACATCACTACATAAAGGCTTCAACAGACGATTGACTGCTTATTAAAGTAGAAAACATGCAATTTTAATACAGAGTAGTTACACCTATGCCCCTGATGGACCGCAACACCTTAAAAACATTAGAAGTAGTCCATACCCTGGAAAAGTTCACCCACCTCTGCTCTTAACAATAAACCCTCCCAAAAGATTAAACGTTCTTCATCTCGACTATATGAAGAGTATTAACCAGAATAAGGACGTAAACATGCAATCTGACATCTTGAAGTCAAGCTCGGGCGCATTACAGTACAAGAATCATGTGGAAATCAAGGTCATGCATAAGCAATAGTGTTAAAAAGGAGTCATGCAATAAAGCCTAGTTCATCCCGCAAACGACTAAGAAAATACTTCTTCTTTTACAGGTGATGGAGAAGTGCAACCTGACATTCCACCTCCACCAGAGCAGGCCCCCACCCGTCCCCTTTTTAATTGGGGAGGTGACGAAGATGAAGAGAATGCAACTGCTACCGTAGACGGGGAGGAGATGCCACTGAGTGATGAGGCACGTCTCCGAATGGTCATCTACCCTAGGCGTCGTGCTCGCGTGCTGAGTGCTAGGGTCGCCAGATTACACAGTACTGCTGAGTTGGAAGAAGAGGAAAAGAAGAGGTCCGCCAAAAAAGATGGTAAGATTTGTCAATTTCTTAAATGCAGGATATGATTATAAAAGTATCAAAGTCATCGGATTTGGATTTGATATTTTTAATTAACGTCACAATCTAAAGCAACGCGATGGCTATTGGCGATGCAGCTCTAAATTTTGAGTCTAGGTTAAGTGACGAGGAGGACACTTTAGCTGGAACACCACTCACCAAACTTCCACCCTATGCCAATTTGAGGACTTCGAACCAAGCTAGATTTAACGTGCAATAACACCTTTACACGACAGGTCTTCAGTAACTCCAGTAAACGGAATCGCGACTCGTCTTCCACGAGTGTGTGACCATGACCACTCAGCTACCTGATCACCAAAAATGTTGTGTGAATGAATTCGCGTAGCACTGTTCAGCTATTCAAGGTGGTCGCGGTAGCCAAGTGGTCAAGGTATCGGATCATGGCTGGCATGTCATGAGTTTGAGCCCAGTACCACTGAAAACACGCCATGTAGGGGAGCGATGTACGTTAAATCTGTCGAGAGTTCAAACGCCTCGTTGGTGGGGAAGTTAGGAGCGGTGGTGCCAGCTCAGATGTCGTCCTTGTCACTTGACCATGGTTCAAAATGACGAGGTCAGTTGACAAAAGCCCTCGTGTGGCTGAACAGTGTCATGTTAATATTCACACACTCACTCAGCTACACGAGGGCTTTTGGCGAAGGACCTCGTCATTTTGAGCCCTGGTCAAGTGATGAGGATGACACCTGAGCTGGAACCCTCTCTCCTAACTTCCACACCACAGTGACGGGAGGGCGTTTGAGCTATCGGCAGATTTAACATGCGTCGCTCCCCTATACGGCGGGTTTTCAGTGGTACTGGGCTCGAACTCATGACACGCCAGCCATGATCCTATTCCTTGACCACTTGACAACTGCCACCGCACCAAATCTGTTGGACACTGAATAATAAAACCGCGGAAGGCAAGAAAAAGTAAACTAGTATCTTTTGCTATAATGAAACCAGTTGGAGAATAAAAGTCGCATTTCAAATCTGCACGTATGTTGTTGCGAACATCCCTCGTAAATTTTCAAACCGTGATCAAGTGACGAGAATGCCATCCGAGGTAACCAGCCAATCACCGAATTTCCACATCACCCCACAGTGAGGTCTTATTACATCGAAGATGAAATCTAATTCATAATGAAAGGTTAATCTCAGTAAAAATCTAACAGAAATAAATGTTTTAACAGTAATTTTCATGTTGATATTTTCGAGAAAAAATAGGTTTTTTAAAAAATTAAATATATACAAAAGAAATTATTTTAGAGAAAAACCTGTTGTGTATCTTTGATCAGTGTGTTTAAACGACTTTTCTTCATAAATTAATTCTCTCTTATTGTGCTAAATTTCTTAGTGATTTCACTTCCAAATGTATCCTAGAAGGAATATCAAATTCTTTCCAATGCTTCTCCTGTCAACAAATTTTCTTTTCATAAATTTAATCCATTACTTTCGCAAGCAAACGTTTTGAATTTGAAATAATTTTGTCTATCGCAAAAGCATCATCTCTAATTTTGCTTTTGTGATAAGAGAAATCAAATGAAAAATTATTACTCATGAATAATATTCCTCACAAAAAGGAATAAAGCTGGTTTAAGAAAAGATAAAACACTACAAATAAGCATCGAAGCATGAAAATTTCTCTCCTCTTGGCAACAATTAAAATATTTCTTTATCGTTTGTCCTTTATTACGGTTATCTTACATCTTAAAGCTCTTTGAAATGGAATTTGAATAAACATATGCATTTTTCTTCAAGATTTTGAAAGAATTAAAACTCAAGTAATGATGAGCCAGGATTTAATAAGAGTACAATTAAAAATTCAACGAACAGAAAGCTTTTTACGCACTCTTTTTTTTTTTCCTTCCTTTCTTTAATCAGTTTTAAAGTAGAATTAACGGAATTTTCTTTATCGGGGTTGAAATCATTTGCAGTTTTAATTTTTTTATTTTTTATTCTTGCTCTTTCGGATTACGAAAAGACGCAAAATTACCAAAAAATCAAAGACTTAAGTGGAAAAGGTGTCTTATTTTTTGCTTCGTATAATAGAATTTTTTCTTTTTCTTTTAGATTTCAGATAATTAATTTTAATAGCGAATTCGCCCAAGTTTGGTTGTGATTTTCATTTCTTAAGAACCAAATTAATGCGCGATAAATCTCCAGGCAATGAGTTAATAGCGAGCGATGAAGAAAGGAAGATTTATGTTTTAATTTGCAAATTCTACGAAAAAATGGAAAAAAAAAAGTAAAATTTTTCTTTTTCACGGGGGAAAATTGTAAGAGTGCTTCGTTAATTTATGGAAATACACTAATTATTTAAAAAGCAAATTCACCAACATGTTTTTCAAAACATACTTTTAAAACACGCGTAATTTAAAAGTTACTTATATTTAAAAAAAATACGGAAAAGAAAGGAGATTTTCACTCTAGGGTTGAAATAACGTTTGTGTTTGTATTAGCTTTTCGAATTTTAGCTACTTAACCCCCAAATAAAAGTAGCAATGGGATATAAAATTATTTTTTTTTAAAAAAAGGGAAGCCTAATAAGAAATATGAATTATTAAACTACATGTATGTTTTTTAAATAAAATGTTCTGGTACTGACTTTTGACATATCACTATTCTTTTTAACAAACAATTTGGAACTTTTGACTGAATAAAGCATTAATAAATTCCTCATACTTCCGTTTGATTTCTTCACGAGAACATAAAATAATTTTTCATTGCTATTAATATTTAAAAATAACTTAAAAACAGCCATTTAGTATTTTTATTTATGTAAGGAATTCTACTATTTCAACTATAATTTAAAGAAGAAATTAACTATTCAAGTAAAGATTTCAAGAATATTTACAAAGTATATATTTTTATGCAACCCAAATTTAAATGTATATCAGAAAATAAAAATTATTTTGAAATCGAATTAACTTTTATCACGATATAAATAACATGTAAATTATTTTAAATTTTAATATCATGTTCATAGCCCTGCGGAAGTAAATAAAGATGAATTTAATTTGTAGGATTATTATGATTATTATTTGTGAGTTCAGGGCGTTTAAACAGCCAAAGCAAATTTCATTTCTTTAACTAAGTACTTGCTTTTACTTCGCATCGCTTCAGACAATATTTATTACTGATATTTTATACAATTATTTTTCTTTTTTGTTAATTTTGTTTGAATCCGATGTGGAGCAAAAGAAATTACCCTATCAAATTTGTTTCGCCCTAAATTTTCATCGAAAAGGACAGAATTGTTTTAATGTCCTGTTATAAAATAGGACAACTAGATATTTTATGAAAGCTAGATGTTCTGCGTTTCATTTTATAGGAGCCACAGACATGACATTCGTTTGGTAAAATTTTCAATTTAACTATAATCTGAGCATTTTATTTATTTATTTTTTGTTTTGCTGTTTTTTGTACCTTTAACATAAAAACGAATCTTTTAAACTGTCTCCAGTTAGACACTACTGAATTTATGAGTGAAGAAGGTTGGCTGATTTTATTGGCGCCATGGCCATATTTAACTAAGCTGCGCCAAATACTCATCGACTTCTTTATAACAGCTGTTTCCATGTAAATGTCAAATGTACGCATGCGTTCTAGACACAGAGTGATTGGTTGATTATTTATCAACATTGCACTACGATGTTACATCAAGATTATTTGTGATGGGTCTCAAATATTTCAATGAGGGACTAGGGTAATGCCTGGACTGGTCCTCCACTCTCCAGACTTGCCCATCACGTCGACGTGAGTTTCAGTTTTTAATTCAAATCACACTCTCTGAAGTAACATAAGGACTAAACGTCGATGTAAGGATTTTGATCCTTGATAAATTAAACGTGCATCAATTTCTCTATATGGCGGATCTTCAGAGATACCTGGACTCAAACCAACGACTCGACAATGTAGTCCACGAGTTCGCAATAATGACCATTCGTCTACCGTGACCACTAGTAATAGAGTGAAGCTAGAGAAAAAGATAAGTACTTATTGATCATAAAAGGATTGAAATTAAGGAAAGATCGCTGAAGAAATTCGGAGCTACGTCCCTTGTGTTTAGCAACGACAGTTAGGTGTGTGATAAAGAAGTGTGTGAGATGTGTGATAAAAATAATAAAATCTATAAATTCCTGTTATTATTTTAAAATAAATTGAATAAGTTAAACTTAAAGTAACTAAAGATACGAGGGTAGGGGCATAAGTCATGACAACTATTTTTTTCCGTGTAGATATGTGAACGGATCACAAACGCGTATATGAGTCGTGTGGAAGATCTGCAGGCATACTGTGTATGCAGATCTACAGATGGATCTATGATAGTTGGTAGTAGCTCAGCGAGAGCTGTGAAATCATTCAGTTGGTGAGTGACGTGTGAGATGGAAGTAACCCGTGTTGAGCAGCGCGCTTACATCAAAATAGCCGTTCTCCGCGAGAGAAATGAGATGGAATGTCACAGTGAATTTGTGGAAACCCTTGGGAATAATACCCTACCATATCGTACAGTAGCACGCTGAGTAGGAAAGTTTCAGCAAGGACGTGTGTCAACCAGTGATGAGCTACGTTCGGGACGACCGCGTAGTGTGTGACCGACCGTCATCGAGCAGCTTATGAATGAAGACAGACGATCGAGACAACAAACAGGAAGACAGATCGAGAAACACGCAACAAACACATCGTCATGTCAACTTTATGGGTACTGTGTTGTCATTCTTTTGCACCGTGAAGGCCATATTGCCCTGTATACTGCCGCAATAAATTCGTGTGTTACGATATTTCAGTGCTATTTATTGTCCTCACATGTAGTTAACACCTTGTCCTTTCGTCTGTAAATGTCACATTTTCCAACCGAACTGGTATCTTCAAGAAAAAATAGCTGCCATGACTTTTGCCCCAACCCTCGTATAATATCATTTTTAGTATATACTGTACTGTTATTTTACAATAACTTAAATAATATTTTTCAGATTCTGGCTCCTCCAGGACAACCATCCATTTAGAAGGTCCTCCCTCCGTGGTGTATGTTCGTCGCACCGTATCTCCAGGCAAATCGGACAGCCAGGAGCAGACACTGAAAGAACAGTACCGTACAGCCTCAGTCCACATGACTGTCGAGAACAAGGAAGATGTGGACAAAGTGAATGTGGTAGCCTTGCCCAGGGCTGCCGTAGCTCCGGTAAGGAAGCATAATCAGTTTTTTTGTTATAGCATTTCCCTCTTTTCCCGTACTTGTTTAATGCTACGAACTCAATTGTTTTGAAACTAACACGGCATATTGCAGTGCTTCTCAAACTTTAAATATGTCTGACCTAATTTTTAATCATTACTTTCATCCCCCCATACAATAATAATGTATTGAATGCAATAAAAATATACTTTGACGCTAAAGCTATACCACCACTTCAATTATAAACCATGCAAACTATCAAGTTATAAATAATTATTAAATTTTGTACAGACAAGCCCACACACACGAGAGGCGCTAGTAGTTATTAAACTTGTTTTTAATTCAGGATTGATAAATTAATTACCGAAAATATTGTGAAGTACTGATACATTTATAAGTATATCATACATGAGTAAATGTGTATTTTATATTTAACTATGTCGCGCGGAATATATTTTGATTTATTTCCTATCAGTAAATTAAAACTTATTTCAAATCTTTTATTTTTGAATTTTCAATAAGCACGCACTTCAATAAGATTCCCTTACAAGGATATCACTCCCCCGTAGGGGGCACCCCCCACAGTTCGAGAAACGCTAGCATATTGTTAAAATGAGATTTTAAAAAGTATTTCTGGCTATGCTGCTTCTGTACTTGATGTTATATATTTCTTATGTTTTACAATTGTTTATTATATTTGCAGTTTTGATAACAATTATATCATACATCACTCCTTTCACAATAGACAAATATGGAGACAAGATGAACTTGAATATTTTAAATCTCATCTTACGGCTTTCTTCAAGACACTCTATGCACTTTCAACAGGTCCCCACTCTACCCACGTAGGAGTGATTAGTAATGAGATAGCTGACACCTTGGGCAAGAATGTCTCTGCTGGCAATTTGCTTTATGGTTCAATAAAAAGATGGAATTAAATGTGCTTTGGAGAATTTCACATATCTAGCCATGGTACTTTAGAATATAAAAAACCACGTTACCCCAACTCAATATTTCAGCAAACAGCGGACGGCTCTCTTGTGCTCTTTGAGTGGCCACTCCAAAGCATATTTCCAACAGGATATTCTATACTGAGTGTCATCAGCGCAAAGCTGATTAGGCCTCCCCCGATCATGTACTTAACCCGGGAGTGGTAGCGCGGCGCACTGAGTCACCCCAAGCTCACGAAATCTTTAATTCTGGGAAACTGTTTACTTGTTTCCAATGCACTTGTCAGTATCCTCCTATATGACAGTCTTCATGGGATCTAAAATGTATTTGTCACATATCTCCCTCTTTTTTAGAGTTGCAAGCGTTTTTTACAATCTTAAGGCACTTGGAGTGACTGAGTTACCCGCGCGACCGCTTCTGTTTCAAAAATATTTTCTATGAATAAGCTACATTTTCCTCATGTGAACGACTTAGTGGGTTTGAGTGCTACGTTGCTCGACTCATTATGATTTATAAATGTAAGTGAACAGAATATAAAACAAGAAATAAGCATCTGCGATCTTTACTGAATGTAGTTGAAACTGATCACACAAGGAAAGAACCCGATAAAAGAATGGATAGTAATCATTATAGCGAAAGTAAATTTGAGAAAAGCGAATGACATAAAACGTTTGAGCTTTGAAAGGAAAATTTTTTAATACTTCATAAAGAACTCCATCAAGAAATATATGAAGCCTCAAGTGTCCCGCTAGACACATTGCGCCCTGTCAAAAAGACATAAGCAAGAAATAGTTCTACATGCTATTTGCCGATCATCAAAGAATAATAAAACTGCAATAATATGAACAAAATATAACAGTTTTGCGTGCAAATATCATTTCTGTAATGTCAGCGAAAAGTGTCTGATATGTGTGTCCTTTATTTAAATCTCGCACTGTTGAAACATCTTAGTTCAGTTTGATTGAATTTTTTCTCAAATTATAAAAGAAAAATTGAAAAGTCCTTAAAAATAGGCAAGTATACTTTCTCTTAAGTAAATTATTCAATGGAGTTACGATTTTTTTCGAGCACAATAAAAATAATTATTAAAAAAAAGGATTGGGGTGGGGTCCTTTCCCGGGGTTAAATGTTTAGATTTCACTCAGTTCATGAGACCCTATTATATTTTTGAACTTCTTGGAGATATTTGATTTCATGGAGAGCGTGTAACCTAGCTATACCATCTGGAATAAGAAACAACAGCAAAATTATATTTGAATCCTTTTAAAAAAGGACAAAATTGATATTTTTACCAATGATGACAAAATTAACATTTTTTCCCGCAGAACGATAAAGGGGACGAAAGTCTCCGTCACATGTACTGGATGGCCCAGCAGTACTATCCAAGACAGTCCTCTCTTGTAGAATACCGTAGTGGTAACCCTGTTGTTATGACCCTTAGTGAGTCTCAGATGGCCTGGATCAACAGCCTACATCCCGAACTTAGAGACCAGTACCTTAGGGACTTGTACGTGTTGAGGGCAGAGGAAGCCGCCGAAGGGACCAGGGCACTGGCATTCCTCAGACGATATGACGACCCCTACAATATCTATGCACCTCTTTATCTTAGACAACCGGGTAAGTATGGAGAGATTTGGTTCTATAATTTATTCCATGAAATAAGTAGCTCTCTAAAGATTGTATAAATTCTCTTAGTTAATTCAGGGAATGTTATCGGTATTATCACTGGCAATAATATTAGAATCTATGAAGTGCACGAGTTAAGTATAAGGCAAATTAATGATGATGAAAATTTGGTCTCAGTAAAAATGACAAAAAACTGTCTTTTGGCTTACATCAGCTACGATTGAGAAGAATCCACCTGCAATTTGTTTTGATAAAATGAATGTTTTTCACCATGGAGGAAACGGAGAACAATATATTAGTGTTGCCAACCAAAAGTCTGTAATCCTATCATAAGTCGGTTTTTCTTCTTGAAAATTCACAGGATGGTTGGAAAATTCGTTTAACAACAAAGACCAGCAACCTATTAAAATGAAACATTATGTCATTCTAACTAAAACCGGACAGTAAAAAATTCGAACACCACGTGATATTAGTAGAGGCAAAATGTTTATGTTGTCTAGTGTTCCTATTGCCCTGTTGAGAGTTGAACGGAAGAAAGGTGAATTTCTTTAAAAATATTTTTCAGAATTATTGTGCGAGGAAAGGGATGTTGTAAATTAAATATTAATTGTACAGATGGCGCTGCAAGTCATCCAAGAGATGTATAATCGTTTGGCTTGTAGAGTCAGAGTCATGTAATGTCTTTGTGATGTGTACTTGTCTACTGTGTTGTCTGCGAAATAAACAAAATTGCCAAAAGATGGACTGAATTATTGAATTGAGAATGAAAGATACATTGGAATTATAATTGTGTCTCTGACCATGGAATATAATAACTTAAGAAATATAATAAGGGATGTTCTTGCTTGTCTTCTTTTTAATTTAGCGTTAGAATGGGCTATTTTCAACTTCGACATTGACATTAGGGATACCATTTTCACCAAGACTGTACAACTCCTTACTTATGTCGATGATGTAGTAACCATTGCTCGTGCTAAAAATACTTTGTCAGAGGCAAGGCTAGCACTAAAGAAGTCAGCCGAAAAGTTGCATTTAATTATTAATGAAAATAAAATTAAATACCATGCCAATTACAAAAACTCCTGTAGGTTTTAAATATCTGCAGACTGAACATTATAAGTTTGAAGTGGCTGATAACTTTGTCTATTTGGGCTCAAGCATTAACATTCTAAGCGACAATGGTGTTGAAATTAAAAGACGTATTATTGCTGCTAATCGCTATCTTCATTTTTCAAAAGCTTTCTTAAAGTCAAAATTAATTATAAGTCGTTCAAAAACTATTCTTTATAAAATAATCATCAGACCGGTACTTACCTATGGATCTGATACTTAGAATAAATCAGACTGAACGGCTACCTATCTTTGAGCGAAAGTTTCTTGGATATATCTTTGGTGCTGTGAATGAGAATGGATTGGGGAGACAAATCATAATTTTGAATTATATAAGCTATTTAAAGAAGCGGATATCATTAAATGAGATGAGGATGAGGGATCCACAGGGCAGATGCGAGCCACATCTGCCCTGTGGATCCCTCATCTTTGATGTTCAGGATTTTCAACTACAAATCTATTGGAACTAGAACCAGCGGTACGCCTAAAGTAAAGTGGGTTGACTGTGTGGAAGACGATTTTATAGTTTTAAGAGTAACTAAGTGGAAGTCGGAATGGAAGAGGGTTCTTAAGAAGGCCTTTTCCCTCCCAGGTTGTTGTGTCATCAGAAGAAGGAATAGTCTGATTGGAGTTTAGATTTAATTAAATTCACTTAGCACGCGTCAGATTTTTGGGTTAATAGGTTTATAATCACTCGTGGTGTTTTTTAACTAACCACTGGAATTTCTTTATAATGGTTTTTGATGTGAGAACCTCTCTTTATAAAGGAACCATGATATATGCAAATAGGTATTACTATTTACATGCATCTAAAGAGTGGATAGTGAGCACTGCCTGGGAATACCACGAAGTGTAAGTGAAACGATTAGTTAATGTTCTGAGGCTTGTTATTTGTCTCATACTGAGACTCACCTAAACGAAGGTCCGGTAAAAACTTACTTAAACTTCATGCTTAACTACGTGGAAGCTTCATTTAAAAATAATTAACATTTATAGTCCGTGAAGTTCATTGGGTAAACCACTTTATACGCTTGAGTATTTTTTGATATTTTGATCTAGAATGAAACATAAATGAAAATTTATATTATGTATTTGTCCTGATCCAGTGTTGTTTGTGAGACCTAATTCTTGGTTGTAAGTGATTGTAGTAAGCCCCAATTATTGGTAATTAACATTTGTCTGAAAGAAATATCTTAAAGATATCTGAATGTCATTTAAGAAAATAACACACAGAAAGCCTTTTGTGTATTTTAAGACCATCACCATTTAAACAGGTTTTTTTTTAAACATCAACAGACGGCAAATCATTTAAAAAAAATACAAGACATAATATTTTTGATGTAATTAAATTACGATTATCAAATATATACTTGTAAAAAACAAAAACAACTATCGTCATGCAATTGGCAAAACGCACTGAACCATCCCAAGAAAAACTGATTAAACGGAAAAGTATCTGCTCTTATTAAAAAAAGTTTAGAATAAAATTCTTCCCCTTTCACCGTTATGGAACTGTCAAGGCAACAAGGATGAATTTAAAATTCGGCTTTGTGTTCCTGTAGAAGCCACTTCACTCGTGATTGTGGAAGGAAGCAATATATTTTTCTGTCACTGGTTAGAAATAAGTCTTAAATATTAAAAAGATAAGTAATGGTGCGTCAGTTTTTTTACAAGAGACGCCGGTCAACGGGGGTGTTGCAGCTTGACGGGGATCGATGCGAGAAATGTCACGTAATAATAGATTCAGGCGTGTTGTTTTTTACCGGCACTTTGAAAAGTTCCGTTTCTATCTCCAGTATATATATATTTCATTTTTTTAAAAAAAATCTTTCAAACTTAGGATCCTTGCATGTTCTCAGAATTTTAATAACTTTTACGACAGCGTGTTGTATTTGAAAGAAATTTTGAAACAATTTTTATCAAATTTTTTATGCACTTTGGGATTTTTGCTGTTTTTTAAAACAATTTTTTAAAATCTTTCAATAACTGATAGTTACAGGGAACACACACTTCCTGTTGACTACATTAGCTAACACATACACTTTGGAAATGGTTATCTCTCAAAAATCAACATAAGATGAAAAATTGTTCGACAAATGTATTGGCATTTTTATTCAATGATATTTAAAAAAATCACTTTGTTGCCGATTCTCACAAAGAAAACTAAGAGCGAAGGTGAGGGTTATTTAATGTCGCACGGTAAAGAAACACGAAGACTATTGACGGTCCTCGTCATTTTGAAACTTGGACGAAGACGACACTTGAGAGAACTGGCACTTCTTTCTCCAAATTACTACACCACGCCAACAGATTTAACGTCCATTGGCTCCCGAAGTAGCACCAGGACTCACACTCATGACACCCTGGATACGAGCTTTGAAAATCTCTACAGCAATAAACGAAGTCTTCAAGAGCATTGACAATCACCGTCAGTTTTTCAAATTGGAAGGTTTGTCACACATTTGTTTTATATAACAGATAATCAAAGTTGTAAGCAGGTAATCACGAGTTTTATATAACAGTTAATCAAAGAAAAAACACAAAACGAATGGCACCAGGTGGCGCTACACATATCAACTTCTGCAACGTTCAATCAATCGTCAAGTTGCCAACATATTCGCCAAGCACATAAACATTTGGTTTGGATAGGTTCTCCTTTAATGTTGATACATATATATAAATATATATATAAAGGAGAAAAGCGACTCACTCACTGACTGACTAATCACGATATCTCCGGAACTATTCAACCTACAAACTTGAAATTTGGTAGACATGTTCCTTTCATGGAGTAGAGATCAGCTAAGAACGGATTTTTTGAGAAATTCGAACCGTAAGAGGCGTTACGGGGGGTTAAGGGGCGTTATAAATAATTGTTTCCATTTTTAAACTACTCGACGTACAATCTTGAAATTAGGTAAACAGATTCCTTTTATAGAGTAGAGATCCCCTACAAATTGAGTTCGGTGAAAATTGACCCCCAAGTGGCGTTGCGGGGCTTAAGGGGCGTTATAGATAATTATTTTCATTTTTTAACTACTGGTCGTATAGTCTTGAAATATGATAATCAGAAGCCTTTCATGGATTAAAGATCCATGTTTTGTGAAAATCGACCCCTAGATAGCGTTGCGGGGACTCAAGGGGCGTTATAGGTAATTTTTTTTCCATTTTTAATTTATTAGACGCAAAGTCTTCAAATTTGGTAAGCAGATTCCTTTCATAGAGAGTACTGTTCCCCTACAAAATGGGTTTTGTGAAAACAGATCCCCAAGTGGCGTTGTGGCGGCTCAAGGGGCGTTAAAGATAATTATCCCCATTTTTAAACTATTAAACGTACAGTCTTGAAATTTGATAAGCAGATTTCTTTCGTAGAGTAGGAATTTGAAGGAAATCAACTCTTGGGGGAGCAAGCGGTTACTGGGGCGTATTTACAAAAAAAAATCCTTTTTGCGAACTACAAGGGCTATTATGATGGAATTTGGTTTGCATTTTTCTTTTGTTGAATTGAAATCCGCTAAGAATGGTTATTTTGGAAAACGACTCTCAACGGGATTACAGGGGGGGGGGGAGGAATAGTAATAATTTCGTTTTTTCCCCCTGTTAGATTTAAACTTGTTGTTGCATGTTCATTTTCCAGAGTAGAGATCCACTGAAAATTGGTTTTGCGGGAATCCACTTGGTTATAGGGTTACGAAAGCGCAAAAATCATACTATACTTCAAATTTAGAAAATACAAATTAGAGAAGTTCTGCCCTTTCTTTTTTTATCAAGAGACGACAAGTATATTTTTAATACAATCGAATTACGACTTAGATATCAACAATTTATATCTATATATATAAAGGAGAAAAGCGACTGACTGACTAATCACGATATCTCCGGAACTATTCAACTTACAGACTTGAAATTTGGTAGACATGTTCCTTTCGTAGAGTTGAGATCCGCTAAGAACGGATTTTACGAAATTCGAACCGCAAGGGGCGTTACGGGGGGTTGAGGGGCGTTATAAGTAATTGTTTCCATTTTTAAACTATTCAACGTACAATCTTGAAATTGGGTAAGCAGATTCCTTTCATAGAGTAGAGATCCGCTACAAAATGAGTTTGGTGAAAATCAACCTCCAAGTGACATTGCGGGGGCTTAGGGGCGTTATAGATAATTATTTGCATTTTTAAACTATTAGACGCACAGACTTTAAATTTGATATATAGATTCCTTTCATAGAGTAGAGATCAGATACAAGATGGTTTTGGGGAAAATAACCCCCAAGTGGCGTTGCGGGGGGGGGAGTTAAAGGGCGTAATAGATAAATATTTTCGTTTTTAAATTACTTGACCAACCTGCTAGAAAATTGGTAGACATGTTTCTTTCATGGAGTAAATATCCACTACAAAATGGTTTTGGGGGAAAATGGGGGAATAAATAAGGGGTGTTGCGGGGGGTTAAGGGGAGATATAAATAATTATTCCTATTTTTAAACTATTAGTTACACAGTCTTGAAATTTGGTAAGCAGATTCCTCGCATAGAATAGAGATACGCCACAAAATGCGTTTCGTGAAAAGAGTCCCCCAAGTGGAGTTGAGGGGTCGTACGGGGCGTATATTTTTCAATACAATCGAATTCTTAATGCAGGACTTAAATAATAATAATTTATTCATATATATAACCAGCGAAAATTTATAAAACGTCATGAAATACCCAGCGAAGTGGGCGGGTAACAGCTAGTATATATATATATATATATATATATATAACATCGAAATATATATATAAATATATGTATATAATTGGATGTTTGTATATTAGGCCTCGCTTCACTCCAACACCGTTCAACCTATCACTATGATAATTGTCATGCATATATATATTTTTTGTGGAGAAGGTTTTTGCTGCAGCTCCCCACCAGGTGGCACTACAGCAAAGAATCTTCTACACCATTCAATTAATCGCCAAGTTGTCAACGTGGTCACCTAAAATGCTGCCAACTTGGCTGTCTCACCAACATTTCGATATGTTTCCATTGAATTGCCATTATATTGTAAGGAACGGCGTTGCTTGCGAATATTACAATTTTAACATAAAATAAATACAACAGAAAGTAATATTAACGTATTAAACATCCAGATATTAATCATTTACACTATTTTAAGAGCGCATTACCCCAAATTTGTAAAGATGTGTTACCTTAAGTTGATCTCTGCTCATCAAAAGTAAGTTTTCAAAAATCGACCCACAAGATAGTTAAGGGGCGTTATAAATAAAAAGAAAATTTTTTATCAGAGCTATTAGATCTAAAGACTTAAAATTTAACAAATATGTTTTTTTTGTTTCATATATGCAAAAAGCTCTTTTTTTAAATTTGCAATTCAGGTAAAATTAATTAATTAAAAACTTCTCTATCCTTCAATCTGTATTGTCCAATTTTTCAATTCCCCCGTGAGAAAAACGGACGGGTATAGGAGCCAATTTAAAATATTATGGGTATTATTAAAACAGATGTAAATTATTTAAATAGCAACATTTGTTTCCTATTTCATCCTACTAACAAAATATCTGTTTTGGCAGTGGTCAGCGGTGACATAACATCCTTATACGACTACTCATGCAACCAGGCAGGATCTCACTTTGTGACCGCTCCCAAACTGCCCAATGCCCACATCGGCCGTTACGATCGCCGCCAAAACCCGAATGCTCCCTACAACCACTACCTGACAGCAGTGTACAGGTGCAATCCAGGATACATCATGCTGGATACCAGATTCACAGAACTGACCTGCAGCAAAAGGAACTGGATTGGAACAGAACCTATCTGCGTACCCAGGAGCTAAGCGCAATATAAAGGAGGGGAAAAATGGAGTATGGATACGGACTTGGAGACGCACAAATTTTTTTATTATTATTATTATAAGTTTCAAGCTTGTATTGTGTAAATAACGTACTATTAAAGAAAAATAAATAATGTCAAAAGTGATTCTTAGAAGTACCTGACATGTATAAAAAGGTTTGTATTTTTTTAAAAAAAAATCAATTTATTAAGTTTTTAAATGTTTATCAAGTTGCTTAAAGTGTACAGTTTTATGTTTTTGTACTTAAATGTATATAAAAGAGAGTTTTATTTTAACAAGGAAAATTTGTAAATTTATTTTGTCTATTAATGTACATAGAAATTATTCCTCGTTCTTTCGTTGTACGTGCGGGTATGCAATTGCCTATATTTTGTTGCTTTAAAATGTATGACAATGCCAATGCGTGCTGCTCTGTAAAGGCTTCTTTCTTATGGTAAATAAAGATTTTTTTAGCACTAGAATTTTGTATTCTTCACAAATATTTGATGTGTTTCTTAAAAATATTCATAATAAATACTAACCGTTACCTGCTCGATTTTCTGGGTGTTTCATAATGTTGTATGAATATACACCGTTTATATATATATATATATAAATTATGAAAAGCTTCGAATTATCAAGAGG
Source organism: Trichonephila clavata (assembly GCA_019973975.1). Taxonomy (NCBI): domain Eukaryota; kingdom Metazoa; phylum Arthropoda; class Arachnida; order Araneae; family Nephilidae; genus Trichonephila; species Trichonephila clavata. The sequence continues at coordinate 55,972 of BMAO01005747.1, forward strand.
GTAGAAAAAACTCCCAAAATACACGAAGAGAAATTTTTTTCTAACACATTTATATTTGAAACTATGGAATTAAACAACAATTGTACATATGTATAAAATTACTTTAAAGTATTTTTAAAAAAGTACATATATATAGCATTAATATTATACAGAAGTTAAAAGTCCTGTATTAAAAGAATATATGCATATACAATCCTAAGCATTTCTTCTTCACAATAGCGGACCATCCTTTCTGAACACATGTGTATCATGGTTATGTATTAAACGAAATATATGGACGGCTGATACCAGATGCGGTTGGTCTATTGTCCACTTGAAGAAAGAAAGTAATATAAGTGTCTTTTCGCCTGAGGAACCAGAAAACACAAAGAAAGGGTAGCAGGCAGATGATCATCAAAGGGGCTACGTTACAGGAGAGACACGCAGAGACAATACAACACAAAACTTGTAAGCTCCAACCTGCTACAGGACTGTACATGATATTGAGTGTTCGAATAGTCGAGAGTTTTATAAGATAACTTTAAGTTAACGTACGTTGTAGTCTGGCTAGCCACAGATTTTACTTCGAAATATTGAGTGTACTAAAATGTATTGTGTTTTAGTTCGAAATATCAAGAGTTTTTCCAGGGACTGAGCATATACTTCGAATTATTGAGAGGTTCGTATTTATCAAAGGTTTGGATTATCGAGAGTTGACTGTATGTATATATATATATATATATATATATATATATATATATATATATATATATATATATATATATATATATATAAACTAATGATATCTAAGACCTATCACTAAGCGCTCGAATTTAAAAACTTTCTTTTTACGCTCACCTTTTAATTCAAAAAGAACAGGATTTGAAATTCTAAAACTGAAAATGACCTTTTACGCTCCCCCCTCCCCTCCCATAAAGTGGATTTCCGCAAAACCCACTTTTAGAGGATTTCTACTCAACGAAATAAACATGTTTGTCAAATTTGAATTCTGAAGGTTTGATAGTTTAAAAACCGAAATCTTTATCTATGACACCAAAAACTCCCCTACCTGCGAGGTCAAATTCCTCCAAACCCCAAATGTATCGGATCTATATTTCATAAAAGGAGCATGACTGCCAAATATCAAGTTTGTAGGTCTAATAATTCCGGAGATATTGTCACGAGGGAGTGAAAATGAGCAAGTCACTTTTCTCCTTGAAAATATATAGATTATTGAATTTCTGATCTGATACGCAACTAAACACAGATTAGTCTGGGAAATATATCCTCTTTATTATAGTGAATTTGTCTTGGGTTCAATGTATAAGAAGTTAATAATGAACTAGGAAATGCTTGTTGAAAAAAAAAAGATTTCCTTTCACGACGGATACCTCGGACATTGTCTCTTTGTTTCAAGTGGGAAGATGTTCAGTCTGAAAAGGAGAGACAATGTACGAGAGACAACTTGAGACAATATCGATCCAGTCGCCGGCAAATAATCTTTTCTTGCTAAGGGGCAAGATAAAGATCCTGATGATCACGCTTAAGCAGTTTCATTTTCTCTAATTCATTCTTTTTCTATGTGTATTTTAAATTAAATAGATTAATAAAATGCCCCTTTTTGAATCAAGACGCTTGTAGTGAAGAAAATAAGGATAATAAATAATTAAATATATACGGTTAATTAAGATATAATGTTCCGCAAACTTTTAGGTGTGTGTGTGGAGGCATTTCAAAACTTCAGAATAATGATCAAAAATTGTTATTGATCTGAAACATAATTACCTTATTTATTCGAATCTAAGTCACATCTCAAATTCTCAACGCTCTTTTGTGAAAAAGATTAGGAAAATAGTGTAAAATGGTGTATTGATATCCGATGTTTATATGAAATTTGAATGAGAACTAATAAAAAGGAGATAATTAATATATTTTACTTGTATTAAGAACTTTTTAAATACACGAATGAACCTGTAATTGCTCTAACCTTCAATACCATGTTTAATTTACCCTGAATTTTATCTGTCTTTGATTCTAATCCGCACCCGATTTTAAGTAGCATTAAAACTGGAAAAATAATTCGGCTTAGATTAGAATAAATTACGTAATATTTTCTAAATCAATTTCAGCACTGTTTATATCTGCTTTTACCAGTAATGAACTTGATTATATACATACAAGAAAATAAATTTTAAAGCTATATATTGCTAAGAAGGAAATCTGCCACACTAAACATTTGTCTCTGCAGAAGTAATTTATCTTCAACGCTTAAATGATTACTGTTGATTAAGAACATGTGAAGTGTATCACATTAGTATGATGAGATTTCGAAAGGTTACGTCTTTGTCATCCAGCCGTTTTCAAAATTACAAATTTTAAGGAATGTCTTAAGGCATGCCCAAGTGGTCATGGGCTTGAGGAGTCTCGTTCTCGACTTGGCCTCAATAAGATCCTGAGCAGAGAAATATTAATTGTTAAATATTTTTCAAAAGCATGTTCTCGGAAAACTGAGAATTTCGAACTAAATTCCAACTGGAAACAGTGGCAAGACTGCATCAATATGTCATGTCCGTCTCTAGGCTTACGTTTACCCACTTACATTAACATTGCTCATTTAGTCGGAAGGTACAGTTGGTTAGTGAAATTGTGTGTCATGTACATTATTATTTGCTGGTACCTTTTTTTACGAGTATTTAACAGCGTATGCCAGCGTTTCTCAAACTGTGGGCCGTGCCCTCCCGAAGGGGGCGTGAGAATATGGACAAGTCGAAAATAAGGGATAAATTTAAAAAAATTATTAATTTTACTGAAAGTAAACAAGTAAAATACACATTCTTGCACGATAAAAAATACACATTTACACTGATATAGTACACTTATAAATGTATTAGTACTGCACAATATGTATTTTCTGTTAATTTACGTATACAAAGTTAAGAACAAGTTTAATAACTACCAGTGGCCCCATGGACTTTCCATACATAAAATTATATACAAAAATTAATAATCTTGATAATTTTGTACGGTTTATAATTAATCCCTGAACTGCCGATCGCTCTCCAATGCCCCCGTTTTCCTCGTAGGCGCGTGTATGTGATGTACTGGGATGGGGGGGAGGAGAGAAAAAAGGAACAAATAAGCAAATCCTCTGAAACAAGTAAATTCTTCGAAAACAATATCAATGTGTGTCCTCTTTTTGCATTCCAAATGCTTCTCAATAGTCTTATAGATAGCAGTTTATAGAAAAGATTGGACGGAAAGACGTATATATACACGAATGGGGCAACTAACGCTTTGGTTGAGTGAGGCATTTATATATGCCGGTGGCACTTAAAGAGGTTAAAGTTGTATTGTAGCTTTAGGGTCAAAGTGTAGCATTATTAAATAATCAAAACATTGTTTTTAATGGAGGGAGGAGGGCGATGAAAATTATTTTTGAATGTTAGGTTGCAATTATTGAAAGTTTTAGAATCACTGACGCATGTTATATAGTGTCAAATTGAAAGGACCATAGGTAGGGCTTAATTTTGCAAAGGAATCCAAGGAATCAAGGTCTGAAGACGCCATTGCCAAGATTCATAGGTAATAACTTGTATTGCTTTTGTGCGACGTTAAAAATAACTTAGTTTTAAGTTTATTAAATTCTAAAATACATGAAAAATATCTGAACGAGCCTTAAAAAAAATCTGCAACTGAAAATTATGGATTTAAGTGAAAAACATTACCTCAGAATTTCTAATAGAAAAGCATATCCAGAAAAATATACCCACGTCATTTCGAAATCATCCACTCAGTAAAAAATATATTGAGCCCAAGTAAGAATTCTGTTCAGATTAAATTACCTATTCTTAGATTTTCAAATTGTTCGAAGATTCAACAGCCATTTTGAAAATGTTTTGTTCCATTCCACGAGGAGGGAAAAAATTCCTCATTTTATGCTCAGACTTATACATAATTAATTTATCACCTGCTAACAGTTTACAAACTGTAACTATCTTTTAAATTTATGTTTACAAAAATCACTTAGGATGTGGATCGGAAAAAATGTCTATCCGTTTCAAACCAAAAAAATACACATGGAAAATTCCTAATTTTTCCTAATATTCTTCGATAAAAGTTACACCACTACTCGAAGCGTTCGTTAATGGAACAAATTCGATTTACTCTGTTCCGGAAATAAAGGCCGGTACAAAGCGCGATATAGAAAATTACAGGGAAAGAATCGGATGCAATCAAAAACGAGACATCCAAAGGAAGTTAATATAATTTCATCGATATACATACATGTGTAGGACTTGAATCGATTTCATGCATGTAATCGATTTAGGAGCACTTCTGGCAAAACCATGTCGAATGAAAGTGGCATCCTATTTATTAGACGCCATTAAGGAAAATAAAAGGAGAGCACTGGGTATTTGACTTTGTCAACGAGGTCGAGAAACAATTTTTAAAAGATTTATAAGGCCGTGAAATATTCTTAAATGTATCGAAAGAAATAAAACATATTTTTAAGTATTCAATCTTCAGATATTCTTACACAATTTAATATTAATTTTAGGTTTGTTAAAGTTCTCAATAGTTATTTTTAGTTAAGGTTTATAGGTTCCAGATGGGAAGGAGTTTCAATCGAATCGAAAATTCAAATTCGTGTTGTATCGAATAATTTTTTTGCTGAATAATAGAAAATGTCGTACATTTAAAAAAAAAGCCTTACATTTTTTTTTAAAGAAAAAGAATTGTTTTATGTTAAAAACTCGTGGGTACAAAGTGTTTCACGTATATACAGAGTGATTCACTACTGGATAGACAGACTTGCAGAGTTTATAGGGTATACAGAAATGACTTGAAATCACATAGGTAAGCAAGGTCACAAATGCCGCAATTGCGAACAATGGTGCAAAGAAGCAAAAAAAAAAAATTAATGAGACAGAAAACATTTTATTGAAAAGTTGTTCCAAAACAGATTTTTGGTGTTTGGGGATTCGAATAAAGATCAACCGTATTGGTTTAAATTCCAATATATTATTTCTTTCTCACTAACTTAAATCAAACAACTTGGGGAGGAAATGTACAACATTACTAATTATAAGAGCAATCACACGGCTAAGGGGATACTTAATATATAAGTATATAATCTACTTCACTTATTCTGGGAACACTTTGGATTTCTACGGTATTATTCACCGTAATTCTCTTATTTGTTGTTCGACCTCCGGTCTAGGTCATCTCACACCACACTGACGTGAGGACTTTTGAGTTCTCGACAGATTTAGCATGCATAGCTTCCCTATACGGCGGGTCTTCAGTGGAACTGGGCTCGAACTCATGACACGCCAACTACGAGTCCATTACCTTGACCACTAGGCTACCACGGCATCAAGGTTGTTCCAAAAAAAGGTGTTCGAAATTACCACCAGAAGTCGTCTGGCAAACCTGACAGCAGTGCTGCATGGAATCCCTTACGCTACGGAAGATTCCTCTCGGCAGTCTTGAAGTAGGTGGTGCTGAACGAAAGGTTTCATGAAAACAGATTCTTCTAGAAGTCGTCACTTGCGATCCTTTTCCTGAACTGGTCGATGTGCCGATGGTGTTTGGAGCTACGGATTGTAAAGAACACGCTTCTCGGTTCTTGTACCAGAGACGTTAGTCGAACAGGCGCGTTTCACATCACACGTTCTTGACTAGTGTGAACAGAAGGGGACGCGAGTCTAGATTTGGTCACATGAAGAATTAGGTGCACGTGACGCCCCTTCTTTCAATTGAAGATCTCCTCGCTCGAATATCTATAATTGCCGGGAGCGTTTGCGACATGCCAAGGAAGGACATTCGAGGACGTAAGGAATTCCATACAGTTCCACTGCCAGGTGACTTCTGGTCGTAAATTCGAACACCTATTTTAGTGCAACCTTTCAATAAAATGTTTTCTGTTGTATTAAAAATGTATTGCTATTTCTGTTTTTTTCTCTGTTTCTTTGAACCAAAGCTTGCAACTACGTTGTTTGCGACCCTGCATTCCTGTGTGATCCCAATTCCTCTATGTACGACTCCCTACACATTTTGCACGTTTATTGGTCGGGTTGCGAATCGCCTTGTATATCCAGAAAATATTTGAAAGACATTTTAAACAGTTTAGGTCGGTGGTCGGGAAACCCCGCGGCTGGTAAGCCACATATGGTTCTTTACATAGATGGTTGGAGTTCTTCACACTTATTTCTCCAAATATTATTTAAAAAGTAGCTGTGTCTTCTAAAAATAATACTTTTCATTCTCTTTTTTTCCTTTATAACTATCTGTTTGTGACGGATCTATACGGTTTCCACTAACCTCCTCAATATTTCTTTAAAGTTTTATTTATTTCAACCAATCTCCACCGGGAGCCAAAGCGTGATTCATGCAAATGAGATAGATTATATAAGTTCGGGTTTAGCGAGTTAACAAAAAAGTAAAAGAGTGAAGTGAAGAGTTAGGAGAGTGAAGTCAAATGAATTGAAGCATCGGTAGATCAACCCGCAGTGGTTGACAGTATTGGATAGCAGTAACGTGACGAGCTACGCCGGTGAGCAGTAGATTGAAATTGGAAAAGATCGAGTATTACCGAGGGTGGATCCGTCTCCATTATCCGATCCAGCCAGTAAGGAATTCATCCCCACGACGGAACAGACGATGTTACAAGGATAAGGTTAGTGATTTAGAAATTTGTGAATACGTGTACGTGTTTTAGCTGTAATTGTACGTGTTTGATCTTTCGTGGATTCAGTCGCGATTCCGCAGTTCCGCTAGTAGTAACTCCTTCTCATACTCCACTGTGTTTCATTTCTCTTAAATTTGAATTGTGATATTACATCCTCCTGTGATTAATAAGCATAAAAAAATATAGTGATTTGCAACTATGTCTCTTGATTTCTCTAATCCGCCTACACGTCCAGAAACATTAAACGGTAGACGGGGAGATGATAATCCGAGGGGAGGGTATAATTCACGACATGTTGAAAATACGTACGCGCATTTGCATATGAATTTAACCAATTTTTTAAAATTGAGAACATTTATAAACCCTGTGCACCACACAATGTATCACATGGGGACTTACAACACAAAGGAAAGAAGGAAGGAATACGACACAAACATGGGATTCGAACCCAGTCCCTACAGCACCGTAGTCAGCTGCACTAACCACTATACCGGATGGGCGGCAATTGAAACATTTGAGTGGCATAAGACATTTATTTCTTATTAAATTGTTTTTCCATTATCAAATTTTATTGAGTTTTTGTTAAAATATAATTAGTCCAGTCCAGTTTACTGGTAAAAATCTCACGCCATTTGAAGGCAGTCCTTTACCCCTTAACTACTGGCATTTATATCCTTCTCGCTCGTCAAGTACCTTGGCTGGATATATGTATGTCTTTCCGAAATGCAATTCTTTTCTTTGCGTTGTTGTCTGTAATACTACTCCGGAGACTTTGGAATGTAATAAAATGACCTTGACAATATATGTATATATATATATGCTTGCTAAGAATTTACTTATTTCAGAGAAAAATTTGCTTATCTGTGCCTTTTACTTCAACCTCAATGTACTGCATACGCACGTCTATGTGAAAAACGGTGGCACTGTGTGAAATGAATCGCGTATCGTTTAATCGTATGTAAGAATATTTATTTATTTGCATTCATGAATTTGGGAACGGTCATGAATGAATAAGTGATACATTTAAATCTCCAAAAGTGGCAAAAATGCATTCCTTATTTTATGGCTTGCTGAAGAGTTGGTAGAAAAAAAAAGACGTTGAAATTGTAACGGGTTCTACTCAGGTTCTTCAACTAATCCTCTTGGGAAAACTACTCTTTAACTCTGATCTTATCATGGAAGATCCAAACACAAGAAAGCATAACGTTACAAAACTTGTATGAGAAGTGGTATATATATGAAACGTTTATTTTAAAAGTAGCATAAGTTACTTTTTCAAAAAGAATCAAGTTAACGATAACATTAATAAGAATTTGACGGTATCTCTTAATTAAAAAAAATTGCAATCAATATGTTGCGAACTATTAAGATTTCGTTCCACAGAGAAGTTTTGCTAGTTAATTAATCAATATTTTAAAATGTGTTAAAACGCAAGTCCTTAAATATCTCGATTGAAAAACAAAGTAACTTATGCAAGCATTCAAAATAAATGGCTTATATTATTATACACCGGAATTTAATGAAATATGTGTTTACATAAGCTCTAGTGAAATCAAGTATGTTATCTGCGAAACAATTCAATAATCAAGGAATGAAACAGCCACCTAACTTAAATTTAAGAAGTTAAAAGAGAGGATTTGGGTGTGGAGTATACATACAAAAAGCACAACGCCATACTTGCAACACAGAACAACTTTTCAAAATTTCAGGTGCATTACACTTCAGTAATGAAACACATTTTTTTCATAATTTCGTTCTATTTCTAAAGAGTAATCTATCTTTCCAGATTACTCTTCAGAAATAGCACGCATTGAATTAATGGATGGACATAAATACACTGCTGGCCACCGTAAATGCAACACCCTGAAGGAAGCACGCAAATAATGTGAAATTTACAACATGCATTAACGGAGGTGAGATATGCAGATGATTAGAATTTCAGCGCAAACACACATCACGCACGCTTGTGGCGCCACCTCAAAGCGCTATTTAAGGCTTGGAGATTTCGACGATTTCAAGTTCGGCAATTGGGTTTTTCTTGTGGTTTTTTCAAAAAACGATCAGTTATGTCTCTTAAAAAACAGTGATCAGCTTTTGATCAAGTATCCGAGTTCGACAGAGGAAGGATAGTGGCCTACCGAGATTGTGGATAATCTTTCAGGGAAATCGGTAGTCGTGTTGGACGAAACCAAACAACTGTAATGCGGATATGTGACCGTTGGATGCAGGAGGGTACGAAGGACCGACGTGGTCGATCGCATTCACCTCAGTGCACCACTTCACGTGAGGACAGGCCAATTGTGCGCATGGCAGTGACGGATCGTTCAGTCACATCACGAACCAAAGCACATTTAGTCTGTAACGCAACATCCAGTGTCTGCGTGTACCATTCGACGCCGTTTACAGCAGAGTGGTCTGTCCGCAAGACGTCCATGGCTTGGTCTACCCTTGACGCAGAACCACAGATGTCTCCGCCGCCAATGGTGCAATGAAAGAAGGATATGGGGGGCAGAATGGAATGAAGTTGTCTTTACTGACGAGTCACGCATCTGTCTACAACACCACGATGGTAGGATTCGAGTCTGGAGACACCGTGAAGAGAGGATGCTGAACAGCTGCGTTATGTACCGCCACACTGGTCCTGGACCGGGTATTATGGTATGGGGTGGTATTGGATATCACTCTCGCACTCCTCTAGTACGCATTGCCGGTACTTTAAACAGTCAGCGCAACATCTCCGAGGTGTTGGAGCCAGTTGTCCTTCCTTCAGGGCTTGGCCACAGCCATATTTCAACAGAATAATGCGCGACCACACGTGGCACGCATTGTCCAAAGATTCTTCGTCAATCACCAGATTGAATTGCTTCCCTGGCCGGCTCGCTCTCCGGATCTTTCGCCGATAGAAAACATGTGGTCCATGGTTCCTCAACGACTGACCCAGATTACACCCCCAGCTGCCACACCAGATCAACTTTGGCAACGTGTGGAAGCTGCTTGGTCTGCTGAACCCCAAGAACACATCCAAAGTCTCTTTTAATCAATGCCGAGGCGTGTGGCAGCGATGATCTCCAACAATGTCGGCTTTTCGGGCTACTTATTCTGGCAGGAACCACACTTCACAGAAGTCAATAAATTTAATCATTTGATACTTGGTCAACATGTTATCTACAAAATAAATTTTGTTGTGCTATCTCTTGTCTTTCTTGGTGTTGCATTTACGGTGGCCAGTAGTGTAATTACTGTCTTCATTTGCGAAAGAGTGTCGAAGCAGAAATGAACTTGAATAAAGATCTCGTCCTCATGTTTGCATCGTGTGTGATTTATGACAGAAGGGTGCCAGTTATATATATAAGATGTTGTTTTCGTCACTTGTTAGTGATTGAAAATTATGAGGTTTGTTGCCAAAAGCCTGTTAAGTTACTTAGAAATGTGTCATTAATAAAAAAATCAACGAAAAAAACCTATTACGCCATAAATATTTTCTTTTTATAGCGAAATAAGCCATTGAATTTAAAATATGTATCACTTGTTAACGCTGTCATATCTTCTTGACTATTACTTAATTTTTTTTTCATTTTGCACAGTCGAAGCGTCCTGAAGAGGCATGAGGTAATTTAGTACTTATCATTACAACCCATTGGAGCTGAGAATATTCTTTTGAAAATGTTCTGTCAACTGATGACTTTCACCTGCATCGATCACATTAAATCAATCGATTAAATCTCGTGCCAGCTATCGATGAAATTAAGCTAATTTCCGTGCGTGTCTTATTGGATCGATCTTACTATATTACTCGACAAATCGCTTGGTCTCTTTCACTGCATCGACTTTGATCGGTTTTTTTCCGCGACGGACTTCCTTTCGGTGCCGACAAATCGAGTTTAAAGAATTCCTTTTAGCTAATGGTTCCATTTCCAATACTGTTTCAAAGAATTATTCGTAAATTGGCAGTCTTCGTGTCTAAGAAATCACACGAAAAGCAATCGCCAAGATAAGTTAACTGTCATGTGAATAATACAGTTCTCTTGGAACTGCGTGGCGTGCAATTAATTTTACTTATTATCTCAGAAATAAAGTATTTAAGTTTCTTTTTAAGCGGAAAAATATATTAAGAATTTTTAAAAAATTCATGTGCAAAAAATTAGAGATGGGTAAATAAAAATTTGTACATAACCTATATAATTTTTTTGCTGAAAAATTATGAATACAGCGTTATATTTTTTCCCAAGCACATGCTGTTAAATATTTCCTGACGCTTCCGTATTTCATAGTTTTCACTTCTAAATAATCAATTCTCCTGATGTGTAAAAAAAAGATTTGCATGTATATCAGGGGTCATCAATCTGTGGCAAGCGAGGGGGGGGGGTACATTGCACTACTCAACAAATTTGCAATTTTTGAGTAAATAGAAGTTGATAAATTTGTAATGGAACTTACTTGACAGGCATCTTTAGAAATACAGGAATTTACGGAATTACGAAAAAATCTAAAAGATAACTCTTAATATAAATTTACAACTATTTTGTAAATTATTGAATACAAATTCTGGAGAGATTTAATTGTTTGAGAGAGAAAATTGCGTGTACTCTGCGTTCCGCTTTTGGTTCTACATATGTATGGGAGTAATTCTTTCCTCAAATGAGAATTATTTTGAGTCCGGCAAAAAATTGTTTTACAACTGAATGTCCAGAATCGTGTCAAATTGAAAATCACACATTATACCCCTGATTTTGCGATTTGAAAGTAGAGCGGTGCAACCACTAGGTTCACGTTAAAATTTTTATTTAATTTAATGAAGGGATATACTTACATTTTATGTGTGTTGTCTGTTTCTTATTTTAATAAATATGTTTAAAATACACAAAACAATACATTTTTATTTTTATTGAAGAAATAATTGTATTGTATACTTTTTATTTTTATGCCAAGAAATATCTGTAAATGATTCAAAACTACTGTTGTTGTTGGCGTGTCCTTCCCGAAGGGAAGGAAGGAAAATTGCCAGAGTCTGAGACAGATTGGACTTTTACACGATAGATGGCGACACCACCTATGCCCACCTCCACAATTTAGGCATGGACTAGAGGGGAGTGAAATATTCTCCAGCCAGTGAAATATTCTCTCCAAGTTTCAAAACAAATATATAATAACACTGTAAATCTATGTATATTACTATGATATGTATATTTTTTGTATATTATTGTATTTTCTGCATGCATTTTTGCGGATATGTACAATTATTTTTTGACAGTAATTCGTTTTTGAAAATTTTTTGGTATTTTCCAACTGAATGTCGCACCTGAGCAACACTAAGGTTATATTGTTTTAAAAAAGTACTTCTTTTAGTGAGCAATGATCTTAAGTTTTCTAATTGTATTTGTAGAATGTGTTGAAGACAAGGAATCTTTCAGATCCAGTGGCATTATGAAAATGCGGTTGTCATTGTGAATAGTGAGTGAATATTAACATCACTTTATGCAGCTACACGAGGCTTTTGGTGACGTACCTCGTCATTTTGACCCAGTGAGTAAGTGATGAGGACGACATTTGAGCTTTACCCCTTCTCCTAACTTCCACACCACACCGATGGAAGGACGCTTGAGCCCGGACAGATTTACCGTACATCAGTCCCTCTACACGATGGTTCTTCAGCCGTACTGGGCTCGAACTCATGACACGCAGCCGCGGTGTGACTGTGAAATTTCATTTTTTTTTTGTTGAATTATTTCTCGTTTTTAAAAATTTTAATCTATTAGAATTACTCACAAATGGCTCATAATGATGTGAATAACTTGAATTCTCGATATTGTTTGAGTTAATTTTTCACATTTTAATACAGATGTAGTATAACTTTAGTTAAAGGGAAGAGAGTGGGGGGGGGGATGTGTAACAATATCTTTAATGAATGCGGTTTTCTAGCATATTATTTTGCACACATAATAGAGCCGAATTGAATATTGAATTTCATTTGTTTGATTCAAATTAATAGCAGCAAAGTTACAAATTCAACATCAGTGCTGCATTTGAAAAAAAAAGTAAACAATGGCTGAAAGACAGTACATTTTGATTAAATGTTCATTTCTAAACGAACATTACGATTATTAGCTGTGGAGCTTCATACTGTGTTCTTGACTGTGACCTCTGAGGTAGATCACGCTCAAGTAGAGTCACATTCTCGATTCCTGCTTCTACTAAAAAATATCGTTCGTAATAATTTAAATTACACAGTTATGAACAACGTTTACAAGCGAAGAATACAGTACCTGAGCTCACCCTCTTCTAAGTTCCACATCGCACTAATTAAAGATTTCGTAATGATCGATAGATTTCGATCAAATCTGCAACATATTTCATCAACAGTATCCATTATTTTGCCCGACATTGTTTTTAAAGGGACCAGGATTCGAACACGCGGCTCGACTTGAACATCGTTTAAAAACTTACAACCATAACTATTCGAAAATCAAATGATAAAAAATTACATTATGCTGGCATAGCACTGAAACAAGAATTGTCCATTAACTTCCAATAAAAACTCACGTCTCTTTATAAACTCCCCCCTTTACATAAAACTAAATTCTTTTTTTTATCAGGTTATGAATTAAAGATAATCTGCAATTACACAATAGGCAATCATCACGTCCTTCTGAGAATAGATCTACCAATGTGCTCTAACAACTTTGAGATCAAGTTGCGGGATAATCTTAAGATCAATGAACCTTTATATACCTCCATTATGTTATAAAATAGGTAATAGGTTCTCTTTGCCCCTTTCAATTAATTATTCTCGAGAGAAGAAAACTCCTTCACGAACTGATTGATTGATTTTTGAGAACCTTTTTCTGTGAAAGAACCTTAACGCAAGCAAATGAATCTCTCTAAAGTTAAATGAAATGAGTTCGCTGGGGAACGTTCATAGCGAAATCTTAGATGTCAATTTAAATTATATTTGTAAAATCTATTTTGCAGAATATCATCGCATAAGACTTGTAATCTTATTATCATTATGAGGAGTTCTACAAGTATTTGGATCCAAGTGAGTCTTACTTTACCAGAGAGAGAGAGAGAGATATCAGATAAGTAATATTTGTTATTATTAATTCAAAGGTTTTCTTTGGCTTCCATTTGCTAATTGTAACCATTTAGATTAAAAGGTTTTTGGTTTTACAATCCGTAATTTCTTTCCACTGTCTCTCTCACTGATGTGATTTCAAGTTCGTCACAAATAGTCTTTACTAGAATCAGAATTTAAACACTAGATAAATTATTACTTGGTGTTTTAAAGCAAATACATTATTATTCCATTTTTTATTTCAAGGTTCGTACAAATCCTGATATATCTGTAATATACAGAGAAAAATAAAGGAATATCAATTTTCTAGTACTATTAAATGAAAACGAAACAAAATTAAAATAAACAAATTCGTTGTTCAACCTTGAAATAAAAAAGAAACAACTGGAAGTCCAAATTAAGCAAATTTATTGTTGTTAAAACTAAGGCCACCTGTCTGACGATGTCAGATCGAGGCCCATGAAATTCATCGGGGCAAAGGGCTAGATATACACCTGTCGTTAGCCATAGCTTTGAGCCCCATACAGGTGACCATACATTTTTGGCTCAGTTTCAGCGAGTCAGATTTAAAGAACTAGTTGTTAAAGCTAGTCAGATTTGTGGGAGGGACCTTGCAAATGAAGAATACGAAGTAGCCTTCGTTTAATAGCAAAGTCCTGGGGGTGCTCTTTGCCCTTATTTACTGTTGTGGCAACATGCCGCTTAAAACTCACGAACAGCTAAATGCTGCTGGAATGGTGCACCCTCTTGCTGTTGTGAATAAAATCACTTAATTTTCTTTCTAACTGTGGCAACAACCAAATCTGTAGTATGTCCAAATAAACATCATTAACAGTCTTTTCACAGAAAAAGAAGGGGTCGAAAATTTTATCATGAGACATAATTATGAACTTTTAACTCATATTTTTAATTTCCAATGAACAATAAGAAGCTGTGTTTTGTATTCATTTAATTGCCCTCAAAAGTTGGGATATTCATTTATGAACACCCAATATAAACGTAGTCCTGACTTTTAACCTCAAATAGTGTACCTGTTAAATAATACATTTATAAACATTTCAGCAGTATTTTTCGGAGACTATTTACTTTTTGAGCTGAACATAACAAGCATTTGACAATCTGTTTTAAACTGCGACTTATAAGATACGTACCCTTTTCGGGAATTTATTCGGTAGATTTGAAAAAGGGTGGAGAGGAAAGAAATTTGTTTTCTTTCATTCACTCCGTTTCCCATTCGAGAAGCCGAAAAAATCCACGCCTCGCCATCTTCCACTTCAAGCCACCAAATCTCCACACTTGACGTTTTTCTGATCGCAAAATCCCTTCTTTAGGTGACTTTAAAAATAAATTTCAAATCGAATTTGCCATATTTCCATTTGAAAACACATCGAAAAAAGTTTTTGAATTTTTTTCTTTCTTTACGAAATATACCCATTCGCTTTTGACCTTTGTATGTTATTTGAAGCAGTCATTGGTGAAATTTTGATTGAGTCATTTTGTTAAATAGCTGAATGAGAGAATAATTAAAAGCATAATCATAAAAACTTTTTATGAACTTTTACTTATGAGGTCATGCTTTTCCAGAAATAAATATTTCATATTATCGTCTTCATCTATATCAGTATCACTCACTTTTACAGCACTTGTAAAATATTAAAATCTTTCCCTGCTCATTTCTCTGTATAAAATGGATGTTTGTATATATGAAATGGCTTCATACTCCAACACCGTTCAACCAATCACTATGAAAATTGGCATGTATATGTATTTTTTGCGAAAAATGTTTTTATGCTATCCTCTTGTTGCAGCTTCCCACCCGATTGCGTTACAGTATATCAACTTTTGCACCGTGTTCAATCATTCACCAAGTTGCCAACATGGTTGCCAAAAAAGATACCAACTTGGCTCTATCACCACCATTTCTCTATGTTTCCATTGAATCGCCATTATAATGTAAGGAACGGTGTTGCTTGCGATTATTACAATTTTAACACAAAATATATACAACAGAAAGTAATATTAACGCATTACACATCCAGATATAAAATAGTTACACTATTTTAAGCGTTTATTACGCAAAACTCTTAACAATGTGTTACTTTTGCTAAGTTGAAAGCAGCTTAGGAAAGTATTTTCAAAAATCGACCCACAAGAGAGTTACGGGGTGTTATTAATAAAAAAAAGATCTTTTTTTATCAGCTATTAGATCTACAGACTTTAAATTTAGCAAATATGGGTTTTTGTTCAGCTCAGATATACAATTTTTTTTTTGTGTGTTTAATTTGCAATTCACGTAAAATTAACTCATTAAAAACTTCTTTATTCTTCAATCTGTATTGTTTAATTTTTTAATTCATCCATGTGGAGGACGGGTATACCAGCTAGTATATTTTTAAACCTAGCACAAGTAGATTTCCAGTCCTTTTTCTCGGAAGCTCTCTGTATGGGGTTTTAATTCAACATTCCCACAAAGACATCATGGCTGTTTATAAGTAAGGACGAGTTATATATATATAAATGCGAAGACCTATGTGTGCGGTGAATATCAACAGAATCCTTATAAATCACTTTTTTTAATGTGTACATTTGAGGAAAGCTACCATATAATACAACAGCCGCATGGTAAATTCCATGTAGTTAAAAATGTCAGTAATTTCCAATGGATCGTAAATTTTGCGAACGTGTTTAAACAGCGTGAATTACGGTGATAGATTTAAAATCTAAATGTATACATACAATTAAAAAGGTGAAAGAAAACTTTAACATTTAACGGGACATTTATGTAAACTTTACTGTAATATGTATTGAGCTTGAATAGTTTCTAACTAGAAATTCTGACACATCAGATTCAAATAAATATTATTACTCGGAATCACAACTCAGAGAAGCATGGGCTCGTACTAGTGTTAATTACTTAGAATACTGGCAGTATGTAGGAAAAATATGCAAAAAACATTCTCCTGCAAAAATACAAGTAACGTAAAAAAATGTTTTTAAAGTCAATTCCTACTAAGGTCAACCAATATAAATTTTGTTTTAGTTACTTTTTATTAAATAAATACAATTAATATAAATATGTAGATACATTAGACATAATCACAACATTAAGTGGCTATATAGAAAGCGATTTTCCTTGCAATTTTCCAATTTATGTTTGGTGTTGGAATATTATTTTCGTTTGGTACTATTTATTCATATATAAATCACATTCTCATGAATTAGGCCATCCTAGGTGGAACCCACGACCTTTGGATTAGAAGTCCAATGCGCTATACATTGCGCTAAAGGGACACAACGAGCGATTTTCCTTTTTATATTCAGTGCTGGACTATTTTTTTTTTACTATTTATTCCTTAATTAAATTAAATTAATTAATATTTGAAAAATCTCTATTAACATCAAGTGTCATCCAGTACAAGTTTAAAAAAATGTATTTGAACTTGAATGGATGAATATAAAGTATTTTATTAACGATTGAGAATTTGAACAAGATCTATGTATAAATAAATATATATAGCGAGAGTGTGAACTCTAATAGTAAGAATTTTAAAAAAAAACTTCTAAAAAAATTCTATTTTTTCGAAATCTTGTTCACAAATTTCCTTATAAAAACTAAGCAAATGATTAAATTTTAACGTGAAGCAATATTAACTTTCGTTTGTTTATGTTAACTTTGGTAACTTTTTTACTGTACAGCTAATATTGAATAAAACATTAAACAGCTGCGGATGGTTTATCTTTTATCTTTGTTTCTTGAGACATAAACAATAACATCGTCACTACACTGTGGATGAACGTATAGCCAACTGGATGACTTTAATCTCGGCTGCAGAGTCCGAAGGCGTTAAGAAGGCTGATGATACCAGATATATAATAGACTTTACCTGAACCATAAGGACAAACCTATGCAAAGGAGATGGCAGCGATGGTTGCTTCAAGGAACTTGTTGGTGGTATGAAAATTCTGGAAAACGAACATGCATGAATGTTATCGAGTATAGAAACTGTACAACAGATCAAAATTGCCCCAATAACATCATTGTCCGGTATCCAACGTGTAACAGCTTGTATCATAGCATCCATGATATCTTCCAGTCTCATGGAGCTTGGCTATGGTGGGGTTATGATCACAATGGGTTTTAGAACGCCTGCTTTAATCCCAAAGCATCAACAAAATCATTTAGTAGGGTTATCACAGAAAATTATTACTGCTAGCAGATTGACATCGCAAAGCGTTCAGAGATGAGTCTAACTTAACTCTTGGAGCAGAGGACCATTCGATTTCTTTAGGCAACGACCAAAAAAACTGGTACGAAACAGTCTAAAGAAGCATTAAGATATTACCTTTGGTGAGATGGTGTGAAGTACTATCTCTTATGACGCCTGTCGTCTCCAGTCAAGCTGCGTACAACTTTAGCAGTTCAATGATGCTACGCAAACGGTTATTTTCCTTCATATTACGTTAAGTTAAAAGCAATTTTCTAGCAAGATAATGCTAAATCTTTACGGCTTGCATACCTCTGGATTGCCTTCATGTTGTTGATATTTTTCGTTGGCTAGCAAGTTTAACAGATTTTCCCCTAATATGTGTATTTGAACATATATTTGACAAGGTAGGCTAACAGATTCTGAAATCACAGATTTTGAGCAACAACTGACGAATGTCTGACAGAATGCACCGTACGGTGAGATTAAGAATCTTAATGACTTTGTGGCGATGGTATCTATATAAGCCAGTAACAGCCTCCGGACTGAAGTGATTATTTTAGTCCAGCTGTAAGTTACGTGCTTACAGATGAGAAGGTTCCGAGTTCTATCCTTCAACTTTGAAAACAACTCAACCTTCGCGCAGTTTCGTGGCGCCATCTACTCACCGCAAAAGTAATAAAAAAGCCATCAGATCCTCCTAACGCAACAAACCAACCGTCAGATACACATGACGCAACAAACAAGCCGTCAGATGCACACTTGACGCAACAGCAACAACTCACACGCTCGCCATAACAACTATATCCTTCGTTCACCTATCGACTCACTGGTAGAGGAGTGTGTGGAGGTGGTATCTATATAAGTCAGTAACAGCCTCCGGACAAAAGTGATCATTTTAGTCCAGCAGTAAGTTACGTGCTTACAGTTCAGAAGATTGCGAGTTCTATTCTTTAACTTTTTACATAGACATATGAAAACCGGGAAGGCGGAGTTCATCAATTAAATATTTTAATATTGAAAGTGCAGTTGAAAGCTATTGACAATCACTTTCTTCATACTGCTTAGCTATGTTTTGCAAAAGAATGTATTATATCAGATTTTGGGTCCCACGCATTGTTTTAGTATCATGAAAATATTTACATTGGTGTAATGTGCAGACTTTATTTAACATACTTAATCTTTCTTGTTAAGTTTTTAAAACTAAATATTTTGTTTCAAATCCATTTTACGGTAATTGTTTATTTTCTTTTGTAAGCTACATCCTGTTGTTAGATGCAAACGTTTCGTTTTCTTTTTTTCCTCTTCCGTGGTAAACCAAATTAAGGTAAATTAGTATTCCACTAAATCTACAACAGATAAACATTCTAATCTTTGTTTGTCCTGGTAATAATTCTATAATGATTCGAAAAGCATTAAATGCATTACTTCTATAATTTTAGAGCTATATAAATTGTCTCACATAATACATTAAATACCATAATTACTTTACCAAATTGTTTACTCGCATTTGTGTAGTTTTTCTCCGAAAGGTATTAGTAAGTTCTTTGTAAGCTACAGTCTTAGATTAAAATAGAATTAGAACGAGAATAAATTAAAACCAATCTCAAACAATCCCTAAGAGATATTTAGCACATTCATCGTCACGTTCTAAATTTCATTAATACAATTTAATGTCGATCGATTCGAAGTAATACCTCACATATACATCGATATCTTGCGCACCTTAACCATTATGCCATCTCACAAAGTTATAATCGAGGACTTCTGAATTTCAGAGCTCTCATTGATCATTAAATTTAATTCCTTTCAAAATTCCCACTTAAGTCTGGGATATAGTGGCTTATAAGCTTATGTCTCAAAAAGTGTCTTTATTGTATAACTTTCTTGTGTTACCAATGCCTGAAACATCCATTTGTATGATAAAGACAGGCGAAGGAATTGAAATTCTATGGCTACTATTCTATTCTTATAAGATTCATTTTCATATGTGTAAGTTCACGCTGAAACGGCTCGCAAATATATTTAGAGAATATATAAATGCTTAGCTGGAAAGTTACTGCATTTATGTGAATATACTTTGTTAGCGAGAAGAATTTCGTAATAAACCATAGAAGATTTCATTATAATCCAAATGTTTGTAACAAACGTTCTAATTATAATCAATATTTTATTTGACGGGAATTTAACCCTCTATTAAACTCTCTTGATTCGATCTTATCCAAAAATTTTGTGTTCTTACTATTTCTTTAATTGTATCACAAAAGTATTACTCAGTTTTAATGATTTCTTCTGTCTTAAAACAGGTACTTAAGATAACTGGGACGTAAAGGTGCTTTAAATTTTGAATTTTTTTTATTTTACTTTTAAAAAATGGAGGGTACTTTGCTGCTTCTATAGCTGTATTATTTATGAGAATTCGATCAAAAGAACGCTAGAAAATTGAATTTTAAAATTTTAAACAAATGTGGTGTAACTATAATTCAGGTACACTTTTTTCAAAATCCGTAAGTGTTGTAAAAAACTGATTTTTCTATTCGAAGAATGTAATTTTTCTATATTATAAGTTCAAATTTATTGAAAATTGTACACTTTTTGTGCAAAAATTATGGAAAATTTAAATGATTTGTTACAAAATATTGAAATTTTTTTTGTATTTTTGAAATATTAATTATGCCTAGTTTTGCATTTATAAACATTCAGTGTAGTTTTTAAATTATAAATCAAGTGGATATAGTACAAAGTAGATTTTGAGGATTATTCTAAATTAAATACACAGCTTGTAAAATAGATATTTCGCTTTTCCTAACTGCTTTTTGTTAACATTTGGATGCTCTTGAATAACTCTATATGTTTATTACTTTTGGTTTTACATTGAAATAAATAAATATTCATTAATATGAATACAAAAACAGGTTATAATTTTTAAAAACAAAGTTCCATTTAAATTAAACATGAAATTAACTTCGTAAATTCATCAAAGACATTTCTTTTGTGTATTTTTATAACAATAAAAATATGTGTAAGGAGTTTTGCAATATCCTGTAATGATCATGTTCAAAGTGAAGTAAAAATACTAAAACTTATAGACATAAAACGTTGGTATTATAAATAGAAGAAGATGTGAATCGTTGATAACAAGTATTGATGAAGTAGGGAAAGGATAATAAAAAAGACTTCTAAAGAAACTAGAATATTAAACTTACAATTTAAAAACAATGGTATGACTTTATATTTATTAAAATATATTATTTTACAAATCATAGATGAAAATGTCTTTATTTGCAATTTTCTCAAAATGCATTTTTTTGGTGATTCCGGTACACTTTTCTCAAAATCTACTTTACCTATAGTGTTGATATTTTACATACTACAAGATTAAATTTTTTTTAACAAAGTGAATGAATTCGTTTTCAAATAAACATTCAGAAATTTCAGATATAGCACAATTTCTGCCTAAACTTTAAAGGAAATTTGAAGCATTCAATTAAAAATTTTTAAAATTTTTTTATAAATTTATATTTTAAAATTCCATTTCATTCATTCTATGGATTGTTATGTTTAAAAAACTCCGTGAAATTAAAAAGCTATATAGGCAGTAGATTTTATGCAAAGTATACCTAAAGTAAGAACATGCTTGACAATAAAAAAAAATAGTTAATGATTAATTATTGCTTTTACAGATTTATTTGTAATTTAAAATGAAATCTTTTTACATTATCAAGTACATAACTATACAGGTAATTCAACATAAAAATTTTATTCCCATTGCTTTAAATTTAAATAAGTGAGAACCATTTAAAGTTGGTGTAAAAAAGTTCATTTTTCCTTCTCGCAGACGTCCCAGTTACCTTAAAGACACGAGACTGTTTTAATTTGAATCACCCAGAAAATGATTGATATTTATTCCATTCATTCATCAAAAACTGAGCAAAACTTAGTTTGTGAAAAATTACATAATTGCCTTATATTAATTCACTATTCCATTCATTCAGGTTAACTTTGTAGTGTATTACTGATAAATAAAACAAATTCAATAAATGAAGCAAAATCTTGCATTTACAGCAGCCCTTCCCCGAATATATCAGCAAAGGTTTTTAATTGTAATAATCAGCACAGTGGCTCGATTCTCCAATGGACAATACATGCTTAAAAATGAAAACAGCCATTCAATGCTAGTAGTTTAGTAATCCAAAATCTTTTTTGTTTGTAACTATACTTGATATTTGTACATTTGTTTGCATGGGTTAAATTCATGACGGTCACATGATAAATACTATCACGTGTTCTTCATTAAATTCAAAACCGACTTTAGACTTGAACTTTCGGTAAAATTTAGATTTCCTTAGTTGGATAAGGATTCAAGTATTAAAATTCTTTTAAAAAATTTCAGAATAAAAAAAAAGATCTTATATTATACGTGCATTTTTATATTAAGTATCCTCTGTTTACCAAGGTGACGTTGTTATTATTGACAATTACGTTCTTTTTAAAGGAAAGTTTCTGTAAAAAGCAAAAGTTGACAACAATGAAGAGCATAAACTGATTGACTGGAAACACCTGATTGCATTTATGATATTACTATTGTGACGGATCTATAAGTGCCATTATTTCACTAATCCTCTAGGGGAAACTTGGGGGCCAGCATTCGAATTAATTCACAGCCTCTCAAGAAGAAACCCTGATATTTAAATTAGTTCGACTATATAAAGTCTATATAGGTTTTGTAGATGTAAGAAAGAAGGAGCAGGATAGCTGCTGCGGTGATACGGAGGTGAGAATATTAGAATATTTAATTGAGTATTTCACAAACATAGCGCGAGTTAAGTAAGTAGTTACTCAGATATTAAATTTTTAGATTGAGTATCTGAGATATAATAGATTGAATTACATTTAGATCACTAGCACTTCTTCACTTTGTCTAGTTCACTTAGTTATTCATTGAGAATAGATCACTCCTAGGGTTTCCTTTTGTAGTTTCACTCGTGATTGCTTAAGTGTGTTTGGAGAGTAATAAAGCAATAGTTATTATAAAAGTTGTTGGTGATGCTTTATTTTCCCCCACACCTGTAGGTAGGAGAGACGGTGAAGGAGTGGTACCAAATAGGTTCCCTCCACACACACTATGATGTCGCATGAATTTAGTCCATATTATACTTTGAAACCTATAAAGTACATTTTGTTACATAGTGCTTTATTAAATCAGTAAACAAAAAAACAAACTAGAGGCAGTCTCAATTTTGGCATTCAGAACGAAAGAGAGAGATAGTAACATTTGCAAATATCATTAATGAGCAGCTTCGAATTTAAAAAGTCATGAGTGTTGTTGGGTTGAAGCGAGCGAACTATTTTTTCTGGTGTAAGAATATCTGTGTGATACGCCCACGCGTTCTTTTTCCCGCTTAATCCAAAGCACTTCTTCTACGGGGACCACACGATCTAAACGCTGTGTGCTATGAACTTTATTTATGCTGTGTGCAGCATTCATAATCGTTTTATTTAATTGTCCGTAATAAAGTGTGCTGTCCAGAAGAGGTCTGAGGAATTATTTTACAAAAAGAACAACAAATTGGTCGCAGAGCGTTGTTAGAGAATTGCCTTAGTGAACTGTGTGAACTTTTTGCCAAAAATGGATAAGATAACTGTCCCCAATTTAAATGGGACGAACTATTTTATATGGGCTCTTAAGATGAAGGCTGCTTTGAGCCTGAAGAGATTGGATACTATGGTTACCAACGAAAAACCCGAAGACCTTAGCCGTAAGGAGGATTCGGATTGGGAACAAAGAAATGCTGACGCCGTCTCGTACATAAAGCTATCCCTTGCCGACGAACAGGCGCTACAGTTTGCGGAAGAGGACAACGCCAAAGTGCTGTGGGAAAAAATTGGAGGGACTTTCATCGGACGTGCGGAGGACCGCAAAATCGACGCGGGCAATGAACTCAAAACCCTGATCATGAACAAAGGAGAAAACGCAGTGGATTACATTGCAAGAGCGAGGGGCATCTCGACTAAGTGTCACTCCCTCGGCTCAGAAGTCTCACAGAGGGAATTGGTGTATTATACAGTTCGAGGACTGACAGAAAAATTCACTCGCCTGAGGGAAATTTTGAAGACCCAACGGGAGATATCTATGGATGAAATCCTCCAAATTCTACGGGAACAAGAAGCATCCGTCAACTTACCATCTAAAAATCGCATGGAAGGAATAAATGATGGAGCATTTTATTCTAGGAAGAAAAATGAAAGACAAACGAGGCTTTGCTATATATGCCGAAGGCAAAATCACATTGCAAGGGATTGTTTTTACAAAAATAAAAACACGCCAAACAGAACGACCCAAAGAAATAACCCATCAAGAAATCCAGGTACTTCTTCAAATTCAGTTTTCACAGCTTCAAACCGCGAAGAAAAATTCTGTGATAACACTTGGATCCTGGACAGTGGAGCATCCTGTCATATGGCCAAAGACCCTGCATGGTTTCAGCAAATAAGTCCTGAAATTATAAACATTTATTTAGCAGATAAAGAGTCCAAAATATTGTAAGTCAAGGAACCGGAAAAGTTTTAGTTAAAACTGTGAGTACAAAGCATTGTAATTCTATTAATTTAACAATTACTAATGTCAGTTATGTTCCTCAATTAAGGTGTAATTTACTGTCTGTAACATGTTTAATGGATAAAGGTTGTAAGATTAAATCAGATAATAATTGTGTATTGATATATGATAAAAATAATAAGTTAATAACAAAAGCATTTAAAAATAATGGTAGATTAGAAATAAAATTAGAACCGGTGTATAATTCTGAGTGTTATTTTTCTGACCAATCTACTAATAATTATGAAATTTGGCATAACAGGTTATGTCATTTAAATTGTAAATATATGCTTAAAATGAAAGATTATATTAATATTGATAATGTAAATAATTTCAGATGTGAAACTTGTGATATAAGTAAGGTAACCAGAAAAACTCATCGTAGTATTGAAATAAATCAGAGTTCACAAATTCTTGAGTTGCTCCATGCCGACCTGTGTGGTCCAATTAATATCGAATCATATGGTGGTGCTAAATATTTTATGGTAATAGTAGATGATTTTTCTGGCATGTACTTTACTTATTTCTTAAAAAATAAAAATGAAGTGTTTGATATATTTTCTCAATTTAAAGCTAAATATGAAAATTTAACTGATAAAATGATTAAAAAGATGAGAACTGATAATGGGTTAGAATTTGTAAATGAGCAACTCGATACTTTCCTTGCTAATTCAGGAATATTTCATGAAAAAACTATTCCATACAACAGTGGTAATGGTAAAGCAGAAAGAGCGAACCGTGTTCTTTTAGAAAGAGCTAGATCTTTACTATATGAAAGTAAGCTTCCTTTAAAATTTTGGGCCGAAGCTATTAATTGTAGTACTCAGGTATCTAATGTAACACCACGAAAAGGGAAAGAAAAAATTCCATTAGAAATTTGGACAGGTAGTAAACCGAAATTAAATTATCTCAAAAAATTTGGCTGTGTGGCCTATTTTCACGTTCCGAAAGTTTTGAGAAATAAATTTGAAGTTCCAGGAAGAAGGGGAATTATGCTAGGATATGCTAGAGAAAGGAATGACGAATTTATGATATTAAAAATCAAAAAGTAATTGAAGAGAGATCAGTTAAATTGAATGAATCTTTAAAGGGTAGTAGTTATTTAGGTGAAACTGAAAATGAAACATGGGATATTGACTCGTTTTTTGAAATCTCTCCCGAAATAAACGAAATTAATCAAAATTCAGAAAATAGAGTATTGTGTAATTTTGAAATAAATAATGAGCATGTGGCAATTGAGAATGATAACTCAATTCCCCTTCAGACTACATCGCATCAGACAGGCAGAATCCAACTCCTAGTACTTGAGTTAAATAATGTACAAAATCAAATCCCTGTTAGAAGATCGGAAAGACTAAAATCTAAGCAGATGTCAGTTCATTTAACGGATAATGTACCGAACTCTTATTTTGAGGCGAAAAATAGTGCTAATTGGGAAAATTGGAAATTAGCAATGGAGAATGAATTAGATTCGTTAGATAAACATAAAGTATGGGAAGTAGTACAAAAACCTGCAAAATCAAAATTGATAAAAACTAAGTGGGTGTATAGTTTAAAACAAAATGATGCTGGGAAAATATTTAAATACAAAGCAAGGCTTGTAGCAGCCGGTTTTAATCAAATTAAAAATATAGATTATTCAGAGTCGTATTCACCAGTTGTAAATATTGAATCTTTTCGATTGTTAATTGCACTTGCAGCTAAATTAAAATTAAATGTTAATTTCTTTGATGTAAAAACTGCTTACTTATATAGTGATTTAGAAGAGACTGTGTATGTGTTACCTCCACCTGGTTATGAGAAATTAATTGGAGATGACAAAGTTTGTAAATTGAAAAAGAGTATTTATGGTTTGCTACAGTCAGGTAGAAACTGGTACATGTAATTAAAGTGTGAATTAGAAAAATTTGGTTTAAAACAATTAGCTTCTGATAATTGTGTATTTATTAAAACTGATAATCAAAGTGTTCTTATATTATGTGTGTATGTAGATGATTTAGCTATTTTTTGTAACAATGATAAAATGTATGAAGATATTGTAAATAAGATTAAAAATGTATTTGAAGTGGTTGAAAACAAAACTGATAAGTTTTTAGGTATGGAAATTGAAAAACATGAAAATGGTATTTATTTATCTCAGTGTGAATATATTAATTCATTATTGATTAAATATAATTTAGAAAATTGTAAAAGTGTTAAGACTCCAATTGTGAAAGGGGAAGATAAAAGTTTTTCTTCTACAAATGAATTTATTGACATTACTATGTATCAGGAATTAATTGGTGAACTTTTGTATTTAGCTAATAGAACCCGCCCTGATATTTCATTTGTAACATCTTATTTATCACAATTTAATCATAAACCAGAGAAAAGACATTATAATTTGGCTAAAAGAGTATTAAGATATTTGATGGGTACAAAAGAGAAAAAATTGTTTTATGAAAAAGAATTTGGTATTTTAAATGCTAGTTCAGATGCAAGCTGGGGAAATGCAGGAAATGGAAAATCATTTTCTGGTGGTGTAATCTTACTTGGTAATTCATTAATTTTATGGAAATGTCGTAAACAGAAAAGTGTTAGTCTATCAACATATGAAGCAGAGTTATTTTCTATTTCTGAAATTTGTAAAGATATAATTTGGATTGTAAATTTGTTAACTGAATTAAAATGTAAACAATTTATAAATAATGCTGTAACTTTAAATTCAGATAGTCAAGCAGCAATTCAGTGGATTAAGGGTACCCGTTCTTCAAATAAATCAAGGCATATGAATTTACGTATTAATTTTGTGAAAGATTTAATTGAAGATACTGCAATAAAATTGGAATACATTCGAACAGAATGTTTAATTGCAGATTTTCTTACTAAAGCCACGAATGTACAAAAGTTACAATATTAAATGGAAAAAATTTCATTACTCTCATGATTTTTATGTCACTGTATTTGTTATATTTTATGTGTATTCTGTATATGTGTTTATGATATTGTAATTGTTTGGAAAAAATCACTCGTGTTGGGTTGAAGCGAGCGAACTATTTTTTCTGGTGTAAGAATATCTGTGTGATACGCCCACGCGTTCTTTTCCCCGCTTAATCCAAAGCACTTCTTCTACGGGGACCACACGATCTAAACGCTATGTGCTATGAACTTTATTTATGCTGTGTGCAGTATTCATAATCGTTTTATTTAATTGTCCGTAATAAAGTGTGCTGTCCAGAAGAGGTCTGAAGAATTATTTTACAAAAAGAACAACAAGTGTAATATTAAAATGAAATTTAATCAAAATGAAAGATAATATTTTTATTTATATAAAATGTTTTAAATTACACTAATCTAGTAATCTGGAATAAAGCTTCCTGGAGGTAGGTTAACAACGAAAAATAAGTCTTTGTTGAGTTAAAAAATAATGGTTAACGAGCACCTGATTTTCAGGGTAGTATTTTTTAAAAAAAGTTTTTGTCGTAGCATTTGTACTTTGATTTGGTAGTCTTACATTAGATCAAACCAAGTTTACCCTTAATACGTGAATTATTCGAGCATATATTGTATATTCCAAACATAAACCACATGCTGTTGAAATAATAAGATGCAATGTGATCTAATTTAAAAAAGCATGAAAACATTTATAATGAAAAATTTGCTTAGTCAAAAAGAGATTTACTCAAATTTACACAATTAAAAATAACTAAAAGTTCCTATTTTCGGCTCCTATTCGAAATGAGCAATAATAAATCAGTTAAACTTCGAAAACTGTAGCGTAGAATTTCTCAACTGATCCCCCCCCCCTTCACCCCTGAAAAAGAAGAAATTTAATTTATTTATAAGATAGTCGAAAATGAGAAATACCATATGTTAACTAAAAAACGTTAAAATCTCAAAAAAATTAAAAGCACTAACAACGAAATTACAGAAGACATATTTACTTATCATTTGAACACGGACAACATACTGCTAAAAAATTGTGCCTACATATTAAAAATTGTTTCATTCCAAATATAACAAAAACGTCTGAAATGTCATCTGCAGATTAAATAGCTGAATATTTATTTATTTGTTTATTTGGAAAGCAATTTCGGAACCTTCAATCGGGCAACAAATTTTTATTTTGCTTTCTCTTGAAATTGAATATGGATAATGAATTTCATAAGTTGGAAAATTGATTGCTCGTGCTTCACTAAAGTTATTGAATTTTTAGTATAATGATGTTCCATCACTACCTTTTTTTGTGTGTCGGTAAAATGTTAAAAAACAACTGCAGTTCAAATTCTGAAAAATAAAATTTGAAATTGTATTTGTTAGAAAATAATTGAATTTTTACTTTAATTTTTTTTATATTACGAGGAAATTTTTTCAGACTCTCCATTTAGGTTTTCTCTTTCTCTCTCTCTCTCTCTCTCTTTAATCTTTAGTGATAGATGGCGTATTAAGAAAAAATAATTTTGTTACATGTTTATGTCTAGTAATTTTTTTTTAATTCTTCAAAACAATTTTAACAAGCATTAGATTTGTTTTAAGGGAATTTGCATAGAGTATAATAAACAGTACAAAAATATTTATTTGATACTTATACAGAATATGAAATTTTCGTTTTCGCATACAACAATAAGCTATGGAGAAGTCTTTCATTAAAAAAATTCCCGTTTCTTAAAAATGTTTTCTGATAGTACACTCATGTCCATAAATTAAGGATAATTTAGAATCACACAGAAATTGAACTCTAAAATAAAAATTTCACCTGTAGAATTATCACACATATCTTGAAGAAGAATATGCAAATTACAGGAAACCACCAGATGGCGCGGATAGTACGTCGCAATGACGAGACTGTTAGAAAGGGGTACAGAAGGAATGGTGGCAAAGAAGTAAAATTGTTCACAAGCACTTTAAAAGCCTTTCAGTGCAATAACCGCATAGTTGTGGCACAAAGGAAGCATTTGGATGATTTTTTACGTGGTAGAATTATCGGACTACTGGAATGTGGAAGTACCCAGCGGGAAGTATCCGAGGAACTTGGAATCGCCTAGAGTGTCGTCTCCAGGCTTTGGTAACGATTCCAAGATGATGGTAATGTGAGTAGATGTTACAGCACAGGTCGCCCCCGAGTTACAACGCCGAATGAGGACCGGTATTTGGCAGTTACTGCCAAAAGAAACAGACGGAGCACAGCATCAGACCTATCTCGTCAGCTCTCTTCAGCTACCGGTACGACAGTTTCAAGGCAGACCGTGTACAGACGCTTAGGGCACATTGGTCTATATGCTCGTAGGCCTGTCAGATGTGTTCCCCTTAACGCAACTCACTGTCGCCTGCGATTAACCTGGATTGTGGACACCGCAACAGTGGTCTTGTGTGATGTTTTCCGACGAGTCCAGGTTTAGTTTGCAGTCTGATTCTCGCCGGACTTTCATATGGAGAGCGCCAGGTACCAGTTACCACCAAGAGAACACCATTAAACGACACCGTTACGGTGGTGCAGGATGGCTCGTTTGGGGAGAAATATTTTTGGTTCCAGAACTGATCTGCATGTTCAGAGTGTAACGATGGCAGGCCACATCTATCGGGATGTCATTCTGGAACAACATGTACGTTTGTTTCGGGGCGCCATGGGTGCTGAATTTCCGTTTATGGATGACAACGCCCGTCCTCACCATGCAAACGTTGTAGACGAATGCCTTCAATCGGAGGATATCACCCGTATGGATTGCCCAGCATACTCACCGCACTTGAATCCAATAGAGCATGTGTGGGATATGCTTGACCGACGAATTGCAGCCCGTCAACCCCCTCCCACCTGTCTACCGGAACTTCGGAGGGCATTGCTTGATGAGTGGTGTAATATTCCCCAAGATCAGATTGATAACTTGATACTCAGCATGCGTAGGCGTTGTAAGGCCTGTATTGCATCGTCCGGGAGACATACTCCGTATTAACCATCATACTAACCATGTTATACTGTTTTTTGTAAATAGGTTCTTTTTTGAAATTTGCTCCAGGGAGTAAAAATCGCAATTTTTTTAATTATGTCAAACATATAGCATCTTTTTTGCTCTTTACTTTTTGTTTAATAAATAGACTTTACAAATAAGTCAAATTTGTTTTGCTTCTGTTTCTTTCTTTGCCTGAACTTCATTATCCTTAATTTATGGACATGATAAAAAATATAGTATAATTAAAAATATAGATCAGATGCTATGAATAAAATTTTCTTTTCGAAGCACAAACACTCTGATTTAAAAACAATAATTATATTTCAAAAAATAAAAATTGCATTGATAATGGTGCTAAAGAGAACCCAGTTTCGATAATAATTATAATATTAACGAAAAAGCAAATTACTTCAATTTGGAACTGTAAAGAAAACATAAACATCAGTTTTATTAAGTAGAAATAAATTTTTTTTTAGCCAACAAGTGAAATGGTTAAAAATACAAAACAATATTGCAGAATTGTATGGGTTGCTTTCCCCTCAACTTTTAAGAAGGTGCTGAAGCAGTCAAATTTAATATTCGAATTGATAGTTTAATGAATTATAACAAAATGAAAAAAATTAGCATTTTTTAATAAGGTTGTGGCAACCCATCAGATGCAAATCATAGTGAGCCACGTCATGGCAACGTATTATAAGTAATCCGTCTACCGAAGAAAGTCAAGCAGTTGGGCAGTTCCCTTGCCAAAGTGAGCGTTGTTATTATATTCTTATATTTTAATCAATTTTAAATTATCTTTAAGTTAGCCAGATTAATAAAAAGTTAAGTTTGTTCTTAAGTTATCCGACTGGTTGTGACAACTTTTTTTCAAAAAAAAAGAGGTATGGGGATTTTTTGTTATTTTTATATTTGTTTAGTGCATTTTAAAAAAAATCTGCTAAAATTAAGAAGAGAAAAAGAAATTATTATTACTAAAATGGGAAAAAATAGGTAAAAATTGGCAAAAAAAGCATAAACGCGACCCATTCTGCACCAAAGGTTTATAAACAAATTTTCAATTTTTCAATCTAATGTGTTGCTATATTATTCAATTTTGAAACGACCTTCAGGATAAGAGATATTTTCTTTTTTTACAAAAACTAGAGCACTTTATCTCGGTTATTATATGAAAATGCTTAAAAATACAGTGATTATATTCATATAAGGGACTGTAAATTTTGTAATAAAACAGTGATTGATAAATCTGAAGGTTACAACAATTCTACTGTTATACAGAACGTACAGAAAAAGTTTCAGTTAATTATGATCAAACCCTTTTTAGCAATCGCTGACCCCGTTGGATTATTTTCAAAAAATCACATATGCAGTAAAACGCGTTTTAAAGTATGACATCTTGCTTAAAGTAATGGCATCTGCTTTCACTAAAACACTTGTATTTTTTGTTCTAGTGAACGGAAAATGATAAACTTGGTATTTTTATAAAGCTAATAAGATGGCCCAAAAAATAAAATCATAAAAAAAATTTGTCAATTTTTGGCAAAATTCACAAATTTAGGATAGTCGGATACCTTAAATATAAATTTGGTCATTACTCAGTTCGAATTCATTGGTGTGTGGCCAAAAGGTAATATTTTAAAAAATTAGTTTGAATATTACATAATTTTTTGTTGATTTTAAACTTCTAGATTAGCTTACTTTTTGACTGATATTCAGAATCCAAAATCACAGATTATTTAAATAAATATTTATAATTAGCATTCTCAAATCAGAATGGAATTTAGTAACTAATAATCGTTCTTTAAGACAAATATTATTGCACATTTAGCCTTCAGTCAAATATTTGCTTATCGAACTGAGAGAAATATATATTCAGTTGAATTCAATTTGTAACTGAATAACTTATTTAACTGTCACTGATTCGTTTATTTGGAATCTCTTTACGCTATTGAACCTTTAAATGAAGTAAAGATACAAAATTAATATTTCGAACATCAAAAAGAAACGTTAATCAACATGAATTGTAAAAATATTTACTGTGAGATCACGTGAAATTAAATTTAATTGAGGAAGCCTCTTTCAGAAGAGCTTTATTAGAAATCTTATATTTAAAATTTTACTAATCGAAAGGAAATTCTGTCAGAAATAATCTCTAGTAAGAACGAAAACTATTAATAAGGATTACGATGAAATTATAAGGCATGCTCGTGAGTTTACGATAAGCCGCACCTGCTACCTAAGGCAGTTATCCCACAACAGCGACATCGAGTAAAAATCAATATCCAATATCAATAATTTTTCCTCAAAGATATTTACATTTATGAGTTAAATATATTGATTCCATAAACAAAGTGTGTAAAAAATATTAAATTTACGCAATAATGATTTTATTTTTTTAATCGTTTTCAAAATCAATTTTACTTTCTTTTAATCACATCTTCATTTCGGAATTTTCAAGTTATACAGGTCCTAAATTTCTTACACGTTTCATTTTTGAAATTCTTTAATAGTCACTAGAATAACTTCATTCAGGAAGGTTTTTTTTTTGTGGGGAATTCGCATTTTTTTCTTTTTTTTAGATTTGTTATTTGCATAAAAAGATCATTTATTTTACCCCGTTATCTTTTTTACGCATTTTTTTTCATTACTCTCCTTGTTTTGATGATCTTGTGGTGCTTTTTTTACAAAGAACTCGAATCCAAAGAGGACTTTTTTGCGTGGAGCCGCTTTTCACCTGCATTTTTTCCTTAATAGTTTTATCGTTCTTTTTTACATATATAGTTTGTAATTTTTTTGTTACAAATTCTTTACCTCGGGAAGAATGGAAGAAAAAAAAGCAATCTGAGCGTTCTTGCATGCATACCGGAACGATCACTTTTTACGCTAATCAATCAAGCGGTTATTTTTTTTTTAAAGTTGAATCACGTCTTTATGGGATATTCAAAATCTTGTTACATCATTGGCTCAAAAGTTAATGTCACCAGGAGGCTATTACTAGTGATTGTCACTTTGAATAACATAGTCTTTGAATAATTACACCTCAAATTCCTTACAAATTACAGTACTTAAGGGGAAAAAAACCCCGTTAATTTTTTTTAGATAGCTATACTTAAATTATTGTCAACTCTGTAGCTAATCATTTGATTCATATAAACCACGAATTGAAATTTTTGTTTATATTATTTTATATATTTCAAACAAATTGTCGCCACCTGGAGGTTGCAGGTGCAGTTTGGGTCACCGATTAATCAGACACTTATAAAATAATTACTTTTATTTCAGACTAATCAATTTATGATCAATTAAATACAATAAATTCGGGGAACAATCTAATTTAGTTCCCTAACCTATTTATAAGAAAATCAACTAAACACATCTTCTTTTGATTCGAGGGTAAAAAAATTGTCGGATCTTTCCTATGTTGATATAGTTCAAAACCTCTCACTTCCACGTTTCCAAAAGGCAATACTTAGAACTCAATTGAATGATAGCGTAAGATTAAGGACTAACTCCAACACACCTATTGCCGAGGTTTAAATAACACTCAAATTAGAATAAAAACACGTTCTCTCTACAGAAGACGGTTCAAACTCAAACCACGGTTAAAGAAGTACTTCCGCAAGAAGATTAATAGAAGTACTGCGCATGGAAACCGTCACATAATGAGTGTATCTTAAGAAATAATTGTAATATTTCATTTAATAAAGGAAATGTAGCAAAAAGGAGTGTTTGTACGCTAGGCAAATGTTAAGTATGCTTTCTACAAACACATCTTTGTTGTAGTCGTTGTATATTATCAATCTGGGTTACAAGCTCTGTGTCTGCAGGTTTGAATAGTCTATTAGATGAATGTTTAGTTATATAAGGTTAAGTGTGATTCTCATCACTCGAATACAGTTCAAAGCTCTTGAAATCAGTGCTTCTCGTGACACTTGGATACAGAGGATCTTGTAGACAGACGAGGCTCATTTTAAACTATCAGGTAGTGTAAATGCTCATAACGGCAGGATGTGGGGAACGAACAACCAATACGCTAAACGTGAAAAGCCCCTCTATTCCGATTATGTAACTTGTGGATTGACTTGTGTGGTGTGGAATGACTTGTGATTTTCTTGTGGCCCTAAATTTCTTTGAGACTTCAACTCCAAGTGGTCCCAAACGCTGTAACAGGGATTAGTTACGGTGCGATGTTGAGAGAATAATTGATTCCAGCAATGCAAGAGAAACATTCTTCAGAAATCACGGTATTTATGCAGGACGGAGCATCCCCTCACATCGCTAAATCTATTACAAAATTGCTACATGATACGTTTGGTGCGTACCAAGTCATAAGCAGAGGTTTCGAAAACACTTGGCCTCCACATTCACCGGACCCGTTTTATCTGTGGGGACATCTGAAAGGTATACAGTGGCGTAACGCACACCCCGCATCGCCGGGGGGGGGCAGGGTTTTAGGGAGCCCGAAGCGTGACTACTGTGTGACTTCGTAAAATCTACCTTGGAGGCCCAAATCCTGACTTTTCAGAGAAGCCAAATGTTCTTCGTTATGCCACTGAAGGTATGGTTTATAGAGAACGACATGCTTGTGTTGCTGAATTGAAATCTAGCATAACGAGAAACCTAAGGTGTGTTACAACAGAGGTTTTAAATTTGACGGTGGACCAAGCTGTTTTACGTTTTCAGCTTGTAGTTGCACCAGGTGGTTCAGAACATCATGTGATAATTTCTCTGAATAAATAATGATTTAATTATTTTCCAAAGCGTCTTTATGGATTGTTTAATTTGTGATCTTAATTCATGTTAATTCTTGATTACATGATACTGTAAAAATTTAATTACTGAAGTGAATTGTTTGGAATTTTTAAAAAATGTAAGTGATGTCTTATATTGTTTATATGCCTTTTAGAATGTCGTTATGCTTTGTCTATCGGTTTTGGAAGTTATATATGCCACCGATGAGCGTTGAAATACGGTACAAAGTCATCTATAGCGTGAAAATGATGGGATTTTTTTTTGCATATTTGATTTTCGCATGTTCTGAAGTGTGTAGATACCAAATTTCACTAATATATTCCCAGTGGTTTTGCCACAAGAAAACCCTTAAACACTTGCAGTTTAATTATGGCCGCCCTGTATTTTTAAACTATCAAGTAACAAATGTGTTTTGCTATTATTCCAATAAAAGAATGCACAGAAATTGTATCACTATGAAAACAACTGAAAATAAAGATAAGGATCAATTCTTGATGGCCACCCTGTATATTACTTAAAATCAAATGTATAATTCCATTCGCAGTATTAAAACTATTTTTATTTTTATTTTACTCAAATTTTCATTAAAATTAGAGCTTTATAGAGCAAACAAGGTTTTATACCATTTATAATTTTAGGCATAATTCCATATGTTTATGTTAAATGGGAAAAAATAAATAATAATTGTGATAGTATTAGTTTTATACTGTAATGGAAATCATTAAAAATTAATAAAATAAAATGGAATAAAAATTAACAACCAAAAAATAGTACATTCAGTTATCTTCAAAAATAATATTATGCAATGAAAAAAATAACTTTTCTGAAAATATATGTGGGATTTTGCTAACGGTTATTTTGATTTTGTAAGGAGAATAAATTATGCGCAACAGCTTTGAAGAATTGTTGGTAATAACAGTTATTTCCTATTTCCAATTTACTACGAATCCCATATTTAAAAATATAAATTCCTTTTTTCAGTCTGAATTTTTACACAGTTCCGGCTAATTTATTTTTGGCGTTGTTCAAACATGCTCACACTGTATTCAGATGGAATTGAGGTTTATTCACGAAAAAAATATCCTTCCGTATTCAAGCCATAAAAATGGACGAAGTAATGAAAATAAATTTATTTCTCCAAACTTTTGTCATAATTCATTTCGTATCAGTCAGATGTATTTCATTTTTAGAATAACCTTAATCTTAAGGAGAACAAACAAATGGAAAGAAATTAATAATAAATCATTTTTCTCCACATATACAATAGATAAAAACATTTTTTTTCTTCTAAAAAAACACTTTTCCTCATATGTTCTGACTGTTCATTTTTCTAAGCCCAAATTTAATTACCTCTCTCCTGTTTGTGGGAGCAAAAATACTTTTCCCTAGACTTAATCAATCTGTAATTACAGTTTGGAACGCGCGCGATTTTATTCAAGCCATTTGACTTAATTTACTGCTACACAAGGAGAGAGAGGAAAATTAAATGCTTCTTTCAGACTTATTGTTCATATTTATTGACTAGACTTTTATTTCAGAATAATTGCTTAACTCTGTCTCTCATCGCGTCTTAATTAAAAATAAAAGAACATTATGTTTGCCGTTATTTTTGAAAGAAATTAATAGATCGTATGCAAGCGCTTATTTGCATTTATTAATTCTTATCTTTGAAATTGAAGAATAACATAAACCTAATAATGCTGTCTTTATCATTTCAACATATTTTATTTTAGAGATCCTTTAGAGTAAATTGAAAAGAGGAATGTATATTTTGAAATATGTATGTCAAAATTTACTCGAATAAATATATTACAAATTAGAAAATTCTTTTATATTTAATTTTTTTTAATAAATAGGGTTTTTTCCTGCATTTCCCTAAATTATGTGTTGGGATAGAATGCTTAAAAAGACAGTGAATATATTCACATAAGGGACTGTAAATTTTGTAATAAAACAGTGATCGATAAATTTGAAGGTTGAAACAATTCTACTGAAATATAGAACTTACAGAAAAAATTTCAGTTAATTATGTTCAAAACTTTTATCATTCACTGACCCCGTTTGATTATCTTCCAAAAAATCACATTCCGAGTAAAACGCGTTTTAAAGTATGACATCTTGGTTAAAGTAACGACATCGGCTTTTACTAAAACACTTGCAGTTTTTGTTCTAGTGAACGGAAAGTGATAGACTTGGTATTTTTATAAAGCTAATAAGATGGCTCTTAAAATAAAATCATAAAAATATTTTGTCAATTTTTGGCAAAATTCACAATTTTAGGGTAGTCGTATACCTAAATAAGAAAGAGATCTAGTTGAAAGTTATTTTCTGAAAGCATTCCAGTGAAATGATGTATTACTTTAAAGGACTAAATTCATGTGACGTCATAGTCATATAAAAATGCAATCGTGTGCTTCCAGCCACTCAGTTCATGTGCTTCGCTGTTGCCAACGTTTGCTTTTTGCAGAAACTTTTTTGAAAAAAAAACACATATTTGTCAACAACAATAATGCACATAGAGACTATGTGACAACTATCATGAAAACTATCAATCCACGCCTACAAAATGAATTTCGACAACAAAGTTAATCATTTTGGACCTCGATCACGTGGCAGCAACGACATGAGCATATCTTCCTTATTCAGCTTTAATTTAATCTATATCAGTTCTTATATTGTAATCTTTTTGCGGACTTTGGACTCAACTGTACGTAGGGTTGCTGCGGCATCTCATGTGTAGAGTTATATTTGAAGACAAGAGCATAGTTTCCTGAGTCTCAGCTTTATAATCTACCTGAGATTATAAACAAAGTCCAATGCACTAAACCTTTCTGAAATTGGAGCATTACTAATTAAAGTAACAGAGTGAACTTATGCTTACTCTTTTTCATCTTTTTTCACAGAATGTTTTTATCTAAGATAGTCTTTATTATCGTTATTAATACTGTAACTTGTAGAGGATTGTGTTTCTTTTGCAGTATATTATTTCGTTTCCCTTCCGTTGCCAATGACAACGTGACTCGAAATTTTCAGACAACTTCAGTTGATTTCGTCTACTTCTTTCAAAGCACTACAGACGATTACCGGCCAAGGCTGTCTCAGAAAACTTAGACCATCTTGATCTATTTGATGCTATGTTCTTCCATCGGTTAACTTCCAAGTCCTTGAACCATTTTTTTACTTTATCCATCCACCTTGTTCTCGGTCTTTCTCTCTTCCTTTTTTCCTCTGGAGTTTGGAAAGTTATTTTATTAACAGGAATTTCATCGCTATATCGAAGTACATGTCCCAGTACCTTATTTGAAAAACATTGATCACTTTGACTATGTTGGGTTCTCTGTATTTCGATTGAAGTTCAAGTTCCTATAATTGGCTAAGGAAATGATGTTCAGTTTTCTAAGCCTTTTAGAAATATATTAGATAGAAAACAAAAAGTAACAAAGGAGAGGATGTTTTATAGAGTTTTTATGAATGAGCTTCAAAAATGTTACCTGAAATGATTTAGGCATTTATACCATTGCGACTTTACCAACAGAGTGTTTAGCTCTACTCATTAATTGATACTTCGACTTTTTAAAACACCGATGTTCTTTGAGTGTTTTTTTTTATCTCTTCTAATGCGTGGAAATTGGACGGGGACAAATATGAACTATGAGGTGGATGATTCACAGCTTCTTATTTGAGCTTCTTCAAAAATTACGTTGTTGGATTTACTGTGTTGTCTAGAGCAACAGAATGATCTGGTGTTTCGATATGATTTGTGCAGCTATGATTTCACAATGCCACTGGTTATTGACTGACTGTAGCTCGATGTTCTAAGAATTCGAAGAGAAATTGGGATTTTCAATCGAAAAAGAACGAAAGTATAATTTTGCCTGCTTTAACGGGGTGCGTCTTGAAATTTTGGAGAGGAGAGAGAATTTATTTGCTTGTATTAAAGACGGCTATTTAGACTCTAATTCAAAGTCAGGACACCAGCTTCGATCATCAATAACAATTGCTCGCTCCTGGTCTTCTTGATCCATTCCTGAACACTTGGAAGAACACTGACACACACACAGTGCTCCCCCATTAGTCTTTCTCATTCGCTGAAGAATTTCACGATCTTTTGTTGTCAAACAAGGACACTTTACTCTGTTGCTCCTCTTCCATGGCCTGTGGGAACTCATGCCACAGATTTCTGGTAATCAATATGAAAGGGAATTTTCTCCTCTTTCTTATCAGATGGGGAAATTCAAGCAGTTAAAACAGAAGTACCTAAAAATTCGGCCCCTTTTTTACGAAGAAGCGTTAAATGTACGTGCTGCTTAAATAAGCTGCTTTTATGTTATAAAGTCATTTATTCGAGGAGTTATTCCAAGTTTTAGAAAAAAAAAATAATATACTTCTAGAACTATACAAACCTTTAAGTTCTTGAGGAATGTCATTTCTCTTAAAGAAACGGTATTTCGAAACATGTACAATTTTTTTTGTGTGTTCTCTTTCTCAATTCCTCTGCTTTATTAGTTCACACTCTCCATATATATATCTTGTTCAAATTTTCAGTCATTGCTAAAATACTTTTTATTCATACTCATGTTTAATACATTTTCTTAAACCTGTAGTGGATTGTACTTGACGGCAATAAGTTTTTTTTTCAAATTTTAATTCATTATTGAATTTTATTTCTTGATTTTAAATTTATTCTGTGTTATTTCTGACGAAGAGGAAACCAGCTGCAACAGATGGCGCCACAAAGTAGGAATTAAATTAATTTTTTTTATATTACTTGTTTTATTTTTAAAGCTGTCTTTTTTATACCCGGTGTATAATGCGCACCCTTAAATGTTGATCTTATTTTTGTTGTGAAAAGTGCAAGTTATACCCTGATTTTACGGTAATTAATCACTTCAGTTGGAAATGTTGCAGCAGTAATTCTTGTATCAATTCTTTTTTATGCAATCGATTGCTGTTTGTAACGTTATCATCTGATTCTGTGCTGTTTGTTCTAGTTGTCTTTTGTTTTGTTAGTAAAATTGATTGAAGATATTGTAAAATTATCTGTTTGGTATAGAACAACACGAATCATGAAATAGGAAACACATCACATGTTTCTTTAAAGAAAATGAAATGAGGGAATAAAGCTACTGCTCATTTATCATCTTTTGTCTGACACAAAATTCAGGAAGTGAAAAGCTCGTGCATTATTTTAGGCATATCACTAACTACATTTCAGGACAGTCTCCATTTTTTAAAAATATTATAATTTTCTTCAATATTTTAAACCTGAATTTTTACAGTAGGTAGTACAATTTCATTCATATTTTCAAAAATTTATCGCTGGCATTTGTCTATATAATCACTTGAAGAAACATTTCATTCAAAATTATGTGAACGTAAGAAGGTTTGCATGTTACCATGTAATTAAAGATTAACTAAATGTAGAAAATTTTCTGAATTTTTTTTTTGTAAATAGATTTACAATATGTAAATAACTATTTGATCCTCAATACTATAAAAATTTTTTAAGGTATGTTAAATACATAGAATAATTAGACACATTAACTTAAAATACTTTTTAAGGTACCTCTATTTAAATACCCTTAAAGCTATGTTATTTGTATTAAAAAGGCCTTTAACTATGATAATGAGTTGTAACATTAAATTAAGAGTTCAGAAATATAAATGAGAAAATAAAATTAATTCATTAGAATACATCTAAGCTTTTAGGAAGATTGGGAAAAAAAATTAAATTGATTTATAAGTCATTTAAAACAGAAAGCACTTAGTTTACAAAACGTGTTAATTATATAATTGTATAAGCCCTACATTCGTCTTACCTTTTAAGAAAAGCTTTCAGCATAACAGAAAAGAGCATTGTATAAAATAAAAATACCATTTTTTTACTCACAAATTTTAATAGAAATTCATTATTTTTAAAAATTTAATTCCTTGAATTGAAAATGTTTTTTAAAAAAAGAATTAATGCTTCAGACTACAAACTTCTTTTCGTACCATATATTTGCCAAATTTATTATTTTTTTCTTCGCTTATAGGTGCAAGAAAAGCAAGTAAATGGGTATTTTTTTAAAAAAAATTATATTGTTGAAACTGTTTGCATGTAAATATGATAAAGTCAGCAATGCTAATATTGAAATTCAATAGGTATTTTTGAAAATTCTCCAAACTTCCACATAAAGCCAATATGAGGACTTTGAGTTTTGGCATGTTTAAAGGGCATCTCAATCCTTCTCTCTACAAGGAGATCTTTCCCTTCAATGAACTCGAAACCACGACTTAACTGAAATAACGCCACCCATGAGTTCATGACCCTGCACACTCGGCTACTCCATCCGAAAAAAATTGTGTCAAAAAGATTAATTTATAAACTAATTAAAATCAATTAAAATGTTAAGGCTTATATTAATATTTTATAGTTTAGCTTTCAAATTTGTTTTAAAAACAATAAGCACCTTTTTTTGCTTTTTTGTCTTTAGTTTTAGGGCAAATAAAAAAATAACAACCTAATATTCTATGCGCAATTTAATTTTTCTCGCATCCTATGGAATCAAAATTAGTAGCATATGATCATTGTTAAAGAGTGTTTTGTTGCTCTATTATTCGAAATTGCAAGTTTTCCATCGCACTTCATATAATTGCAATGGAGATAAAAGATAATTGTGTTGCATACGATATGAATACGGTAAAAAGATTTTACTCAATTTTACAATCTATTTCTATAATCATCGTAATGGGACTCAGTTGATATATGTAGGTTCTCTTTCCGAAGAAAATACTGAAAAAAGTGTATTTGAAAAATCAAAACTCAATTCGTGTAGCAAAGAAAAATGGTGCCAGTTTATGGATCATTTGTTTCCTTGAATTCGATATGATACATTGCAACAAAATTTCAATTTTTAAAAAATTATTATATTATTCCAGTTGAGCTTTTTGTAATAAAAGTCCAGTGAACAAGCGTAAGAGAGAACCTGATAAATAAGAAAGGCTTACTGCAGAAAACTGAATTTGTTCAACACGTCTCGAATGGAAAATATTTTATTCTCTACATTTTTGCTCACACCACTGAGTTTTTAACACAGTCTCGAAGAACTAAATAAATAAGAAATCTTTTCCTTACCTAAGTTAACAAATCTTCCCACTTCACGTTTTTCTGATAGCAGGATTTTATCATTTTTTTTTAAAAAAAAATTCAAGGTTACTTGAAATGTTTACTAGAATATTCCCAGATATTAAAACAGATGGTCTTACCAGAAAAATAGTTTTTAAAAAAATTTCATGCTATTTTGTGAAGTTTATTCTTTATTCTTCAGAATAATTTGTTCTTTGACTGTTCCGGAGAGAAAACTTAATACTTTATTTCATCATTAATAACACCACTGTCAAATATATATTTCTATGTATGAGGCTGTCATCATTTCTTTTTATCTACTAAATGTCCCAATAAATTATATATACTCTTTAAATGTTCATGACGAAATAAAATAATGTTCCTTTTTTGTGTGTGATAGCTTCAAATAATGGCTGAAATCAGACTAAATATTGAGCCTAGAAAATTTTTTCTTAAATGATACCAAAGACTAATAAGTGAAGCACAAAGACACTTAAGGAAGTGCCCCAACCGTAACTACAATAATTCAAGATGCACCAACCAAACTCACAATTACTCGTTTATGAGATAAGTTTGAGAAAGAAGGAACTTCTAAGAATATCCAAAAATAACCATTTTGGAAGACCACGAACCTCACAAGAGAAAGTAAAATCATTGAAAGGTTTCATCAATTGCCAAGAAAATTTGTTTGGCAAGCGGCTCTTGAGACAACAGTTCCAAAATCGGACGGTAATCGCATTTTAAAGCGTTCTCAATGGAAAGGTTTCATTCCTAGATTAGCTTATACTTTCAATAAACATCATCATTACCGTAGAAGGGTTGAGTTGTACCCAAATACCAATCGAAATGATTTGGAACGTTTTGGATTCTATCTATACTCGTTATCAGCTGTCCCTAAGCCACAAAAGACAACAATGCGAATACTTTTGTTAATTGACACGTTCCTACACTGATTCCCATTATTTTGATTTTTGAAACTATATAGTCAGTATCATAATAATTGTTAGTGTTAAAATTCAAAGAGTGTACGCATTTTATTGGGACAGTCCGTGCCTACAAAAATGTGTCACAGCAAATAAAACTTAAATTATTAACTATCCAAGTATTAAATATCGGCATTTCTATAATTTTTATGACTCCAAAGATTGTTTACACTTGTTACCAGACAAAAATCTAAAAACTGCTTATCCTTTTTATTAACATGTGTTTTTCTTAAGCTACTGACTGCATATATCAGACCATCTTTCATTTAAAATATATTTCTAATGCTTAAAAATGTCTGGTAGACAGTGTAAGACGTGTGGATCCACTTTATGAATATAAAGTTTTGGACTAACGCTAAAAAATCTGTATTCGAAGAAAAAATAACTACACAAAAAAAAAAGTTCACAAATGGTCTTACCCCTTCAGCGAGAGAGAAGACCGACGAAAGGAGAAAGAAACGTTTCCCCGGGCCCGCACGTTCCGACAGTATACTGTGACGTCGTCACAATGGAGAAAGCGCCTCTATTCATAAACGTATCCACAGCCGGGGAACACGTGGCTTTGGCGGTATTGTGTTGTGTCAGACAGCTGGACCGTCGGCGTCGGTGTGACTGGCGGACACTATGGGCCGGGCATCGCTGCATTATTTTCCATTCATGGGCAGTGATTGTACGTCTTGAATGCTGGCGCCTCTGCAGGCGGCGGCGAGGTGTTTGAAGTGCCAGATGTCAGCCGGGCCCTTGTCGCCGGGAACCTTTGAGAGGGACCAGACTTTTGTCATCTCTGCACGAATGGATGATGTGCAAGACTGTTGGTGCCGGGTGCAAAACCCTGAAGTCGGCCAATGGGGATTGATGAGGGGCGTGGAGTGAACCCGCCCCTAGAGTTTAAAAGAGTGGACTTCGGAAAGAGAGGGAAGACGGCTGATAGACTCCCACGAGAGATTCCCGTAACTGAACCCTGGTGGACGGAGGAAGAGACTCCGGACGGACTCCTACGAGAGATTCTAAAAAGGGAAGCCTGCTGACGAAGGAAGAAGGGGAGGACCCCGATCGACTCCGAGGATTGACCTGCGAGACGTTAAGGACGGATATAGGAAGCAAGCACAAGGAGTGAGCCTCCGGATCCATACCGACGAGAGACTCCTGAGGCGGT
Organism: Trichonephila clavata; assembly: GCA_019973975.1. NCBI lineage: Eukaryota > Metazoa > Arthropoda > Arachnida > Araneae > Nephilidae > Trichonephila > Trichonephila clavata. The sequence goes on from BMAO01005747.1 coordinate 100,440, forward strand.
ACCCAACGGGCGACTGGAAGAAGAAGCGAAGAGCGGACTCCTATGGAGACACCAATATGAAATAGAGCTAGCTGGCTGTATCAAACGAACACTTGTAACTAATAATTTTTCTCTATCCAATGATCTTTTGAATGTTGTCGTCAAATAAACATTTGATTAGATCACAGTAATAAGGCATTCTTTAATAATTAGCTTAGCGTACACCTTCAATTTATTTCCACGACGTTACAATACGCACACATGAAACAGGGCGAATTTCCCAGCTAAGCCTAATTTCCCTTAAAAATTCATATAAAATAGTAAATGCAATCAAATACGCTAAAATTTACATTTTACTACCATTGACAGTATCTGAATATACAGTACAAGGATTTTCGCTATATTTAAAAAAAACAATATTGAATTTTAAAGAAAATGTTTCCATTTTAATAAAAAAAGTACTCTTTTCGCACTTTTTTTGCTATGATGATTAAAATGACGCAAAACTTATAAAATACTATCTGGCAAGCGATAGTATTTCGTATCAACGAAAAATTACTCTCACATAAACTTGTGGCTCGAACTGATACAAATCTTTAAAATAACAGCTATAATATATATCGTTTTTTTATTTTTAATTAATCATCATAATGCTCCTTGCCTTCTTAGTATCACATTAGTATTATGTTTTCGGTTCTTATGGTTATAGCAACTATAAATGCGATGCAATGAAAATGAATTGTTTGTTCTTATTTAATTAAAATTGAGTCTCAGTACGAATAAAAAGATTCTTTTTCGTTAAAAATTAGTCATCGTGTTAGTTTTATGAAGATCAGTTTTTTAAATGTCTTTAAGTATTAAAATTATAAATAAAATAAATACTGAAACTATATATATTATTAGGAATGCTTGATGCACAATAAACTAAAAAGCTTTCCATCTTTTTCCATCTTAGTTAAAATATAAACAGAAATCCCGAGCGCAATAAATCACGAACCCTTAAGTGCTCAAAAAATCTAAACATGTGTGGTTGTTTACATTCATGTTGTATACGCTCAGGCGACACCAGCGCCACTCTCTGTAAACCCCGGATGTAAGGGGGAGAAGGAATAGACTTACCTTCTTCTTCCAGCAGCGCGCGCCTAGTCAGGTTTAACAACCTGTAGATGTCATTAAATATCCTTAAACCTTAACGTCTTCTTTTTCATTCAACATACCCCTAGACACCACCCTCTCTGTTACATTCATAAATATCCCCGATCTAATAAAAAAAAAACTTGAAGCCCAAAGCACATATTGAAGTTCAAAGTTTTGTGAAACATTTCTCGAAGAAAAAAAACGGACTTTAACCGTCATTCACTGCCTTGTAAAATTAATATAAAAACGTTCCAAACTCAGATCACACCGGTGTGATCATGGGCCTCAGAGCGGGGAAAGCTTAATCACATATATGATATCGTGGACCCTGGAAAGAGAAAAGCGTGATCACATACGTTATTATGGTCCTGTACGGATTAAAAGTTTTCTGCTGGGTCTGAATCAGTAGAAGACACACCCCAGGTTAGGCAAACTATAAAATCTAAATATCAACGAATCGGAGAAAATTATTGAAACCAATTTAATTTTAATCTATCAAGAACTTATCTAATTATTCAAAGCAAACGATAAATAAATACGAAAGCGTTTACTCAAAATAAAAAGTAGCAGAAATTAAGTAGATGTGGGTAACGCACGACTACACGTTTATGAATTTAAGGTGGGCGATCTCGCATCCTCCGTATTCTCCAGATTTCTCTTATAAAGTAAATGTGAAATGCAGATGCGACTGAATGTATAAAGTGATTTGAAGGAGAGCTACAATATTCCCGACCAAGTTGCAATTGTTTCAATTTGTCATTTTGAAAATAAGTTCTCAAGGTTTGGTTCAAGATGGTGCTGTGGACGCGGTAGTCTAGAGGTCAAGGTCGAAGACCTGTGGCTGACGTGTCATAAGTTCGAGCCCAGTGCCACTAAAGACTCACCACGTAGAGGATATCGCTGCATTTTGAATCTCTCGAGGCTCAAACTTCCTCTTATGGTGTGGTGTGGAAATTAGGAGAGGCGGTTAGGAGCTTAAGTGTCGTCCTCGTCACTTGACCAAGGTTCAAAATTAGGAGGTACGTTGCCAATAGCCCTCGTACAGTTTTGTAGTACGATGTTAACACAACTGTCACTCTTATTCAAGATGGTGCGATTGTTTCTGAGGATTGCATTAGATAGTCTGTATTCCCTTCAGGTTATATCCGATTAGTGAAGTTTGTCATAAATCGAAGTTAATTTTATGACATCAACTTAAACTTAATTAATAAATTTCTTTGAAGTATGTGATTGGTTATGGATTCTACACCTACTTCCACCTTGGGCTTACACCGAGACTTTTCAAGTACAGACGCACGCGCTTTGGTGTTACCTACTCAGGCCTTGTCACAAATGTTGCCAGATTTTGTCACAAATTCAATTATGAAATTATTAAACTTGATTAGAGGTCTTGTAAGTGTAATGATTGACCGTCATTCTTTCAAAAATGCTCTCTTTTATTTAATATGGCAGCATCAAGAAAAGACTTAATGATATTGAAACAATCACATATTAATCGTTTTGGTAAGAATACCTAAATATGTACACAACTTGCCATTAAAATTTCTACACCATAAAGAAATGTAGATAACAAAATGATATTTATTGGACAAATATATTACGCTAGAAATAGCAAGTGATTAAAATTTCAAGAAATATGGGTGCATAGATCTCAGTGGCGTAAAGAAGAACATTCCTCCCTCCGCAAAGTCAGATTTTGGGTCCTCAATATGAATATGAATATTATGAAGAGAATACACGGAATGGAAAAGAAAGGTTCAAACCACAGTCTTAAGCGATAATGATTTTCGCAATCTTAGTTATATCTTTTGCTGGTAGATATATCAAACCTCATCTAAGGTGTCCAACAAATTAAATGGGAACTCAGTCGAAAACTTTAATAGACGAATTATGCATATTCACCTCATTGTTAAAGAAAGAAAACAAAATCCATGACAGTCGGTTCTTAATAATATCCATCATGCCCTATATATTCAATGGGCCAGTGTACAGCATAATTGGATCCGCCCATCCAGCATAGTGGTTAGTGGCGCTGACTGTTGGGCCGTTGGACCTTGGTTTGAATCACGGAGAAGTCATGAATGTTTGTAAATGTCTTTGTGGCATGAGGTTATTCTAAATAGCCATAGAGGTGCAAGTCCTCTCTTGAGGTTGGTGGAAGGGTAAGAGAGGTGGGAGTCCCCTGACCACCTTGTTCTTGTTGCTATAATTGGAGTGTAACCGAGCCAAATCGTATTGTCACCTGGATGGTGTTTAGAGCTACGGCTATAGAGCGGCGTAAATCTCTAGCTCATTGCCGTGATGAATTTGATAAGCTTTGATCTGATACCATCAAACAGGGGAAACTAGAAACAACAACACAGCATGATTGGGCTATCAAGAATTGGAAGCGAGTGTGATGGAACTGCAAATCTCGATTAAAACTTCGCCACACCGACAGTAGACTAGATTTGTGACATCAACCTCAGGAAACATAGAAAAAGTCTAAAATGATCGCGATCTTCCAATGCTTTGTCTTATTTTAGGCAGACAATAGCATCAAACCTAAGAAATCTTAGTAGAGGGCTCGACCAACAAGATTGAAAGTGAATTCTATGCATTTACCTCTCTCAGTACGGGGTTACAAAAAGGAAAATCCGTAAAGTTATCAATTTTCAGTAACATCTACCCTGCTTTATATAATGTATGGGGGAACTTCTTAATTGAATCACATTGACAATTAGGAAATGAATAATATGGAGTGATAAACATCGATTTAAACATCACCATAATGATACATTCACTGATGGTGAGTTAGATATATTGCTTCAACTTCATGTTTAATGCGTAAAAAGACGCCCTTGAAAATGTCATTTCTCACCAGCATCCCTAGCCGAATTTAGGAAAATTCAAGCAGCCGTTTCACATTCCATATCTGCCAAACATTTATCAAACCTTGTTGTTTGTGAACCCATGACGAGTACTTTGAAAGAGGTCAACATCAATGGAAATTCGATTCTCTCTCATTCAGGCATCATCAATACAGTTATTTCAAAGAAGAACATCAAGAGCGCTGTGAGAGTAAAAATAGAATCTCGTTAGATCTAAGGTTACAAATGTAATGAAAAGAATTATCGCTTTTTAACTCGCATAACCTTTTCATCGAAACAAAATATCATAGAAATACATAAACAATCTTGTAAAGTATATTGAGGGGCATAATAAAATAAAAGAACAACTTTATGAATATTAACAACTACGAAACAGAGTAACCAAACTGAAAGGTAAATCCTGATTATTAAATATCATTGTGAGTGGCAGGTTGGATTCTAAGACAGTGATTATTTTCTTTTACATTGAGTTTGTGAGGAATTTTAAATGAAAAAGAATGTAAGGGGGGAATTTTTTCATTCTTTGAAAGAAACTGGATCTTTTAACTCGGAAGGCAAGAGGAAAACTAAAATAACCTCCTGAAGATGGATAAAAAGATTCTGAAAAAGAAATCAGTCTGCTGTTTTTAAAAGGAGTGATGAAAATTCTAGGAACTTGCACGATTTTTCTCGAAGAAAGCGAATCCTTCATTATGCTAAGAAAAATGTTCTGTTTTGGCATAAAATACCCCAAATTTTATTTCAACTGAGATGTTTCGAGAATGGAAAAGAGAACATTGAGAAAACTGCTGATATTCAATCTACTACTTTATGAAAGATAAAAGGGCTAATAAGCATGACGTCATAATAAGCAGGAATTAATGTCATACTGTGTAAGTAAAGAGGCACTTTGGAATTAAATATTGTAAAATACATTACAATAAAAGAAAGTTTTAAAGCGCAACTCTTATTGTTTTCAACAAGGTCGTTTGGTTTCATTTTAAGTACTAATCTTTATGAAAAAATTTCTTTGTACAATTTTTGATAATCTTAGAGCAGAGTTTCTCAAACTGTGGGGTGCGCCCCCCTTGGGAGGGTGATAACTCTAAGAGGGGGTGCGAGCATGTAAAAAGTGTAAAATAAAAGATTACTTAAAAAAATTACTAATTTACTGAAAGTAAACAAAATACATTCTGACATAATAAAAAATAAAATACACTGATGTAATATACTTATAAATGTATCAGTACACAATGCATTTGATCGTTAATTTAACAATACTAAGTTAAGATCAATTTTAATAATTACCAGTGACCCGAAGGTCTTGCCATATACAAAATTATATACAAAAATTAACATTTGTCTTGGTAATTTGTTCGGTTTATAATTAATCCCTGAACTGCCGATTAAAAGTTACGCAATTTGCTCCCAATGCCACCGGACACACACACTGTCAAGGTCTTTTTATTGCATTCCATAGACTTCTGAATAATTTTATGGATATTAGTGCACAGTAAAGATTGTACTTCGGAAAAACGTATATATACGCCAGGAGAAAGTAATGCTTTGGTTGAGCGAGACGTTTATATACGTTGATTGCACTTACGAAGTTAAAGTCGTATTCTAGTAATTAGCAGCAAAGTATAGTACAATTGAATTCAATACTTTGTTATTGTATGGAGGGGGGCGCGATGAAAATTATGGTTGAATATTGGGTCGCAAATATTGAAAGTTTGAGAAGCACTGCCTTAGAACATTCTAAAAGAAACGATGTGATATCTGTTCCCCTTGAAATATATATATATATATATATTGTTCAGTTTTCGTAGGGAAACAATCTAAAGCTACAGAATGTTTAAAATAGCATAGATGGCTATTTTTGTTAAATTCTTACTGTCAAATGAATAATGATACTTGAATTTGTTTTTAATTAAAACGTTAAAAATGTTATCATATAATATACAATTAATGTACTTAATCGACACATTTATTTACTTTTTAGACAATAATTCTTTTATCAATTTTCTGTTACAATTTCTCTTTGCAGGGTAATTATAAATCAGTTTTATAATGTATTGTTTAATTTAGAAACACAGTGTAAAATCTCTTTCAAGTACAGGATAAATTTTTGCAATTATTTTTCTATCGTTATTTTAAACTTAATGGTGCATCAAACTGCCGTAGTAAGATCAGGAATACAATTTTAAATTACGACTAAATCGTATTGTATGTTAATATTTTTATCATATGTATAAAAGTGAAAAGAGGGAGCTCAACTCAAAAGGGCATCGAATATTCACAGTAAGGACAGGACATAATTTTGAATTGCCATTAAATCATATCCTATTAAGGTATCCAACTACCCTAAATTTGTGAATTTTGCCAAAAATTGAAAATTTGCTTATAATTTTATTTCTAGGCCATCTTCGTATTTTTATAAAAATACCAAATTTATTATTTTTTATTCCTAGAACAAAAACTAAAAGTGTTTTAGTAAAAGCAGATGTCACTACTTTAAGCAAGATGTCATACTTTAAAATGTATTTTACTCGAAATGTACTTACTTGGTTTTTCGAAAATGCTCAAACGGGGACAGCGGTTCTTCAAGAAGATTTGAAAATAATTATCTTAAACTTTTTGTGTATGTTCTGTATAATAGTAGAAGTGTTTTAATTTCAGATTTATCAATCACTGTTTTAGTTGTATTACAAAATTTGCAGTCTCTTATGTGATCATAATCACTGTCAATCTCATATAATAACTAAGATAAAGTGCTCTAGTTTTTGTAAAAAATTTTCTTTTATCCTGAAGGTCATTTCAAAAAGGAATAGCAAAACAACGCATAAAAATTAAAAAATTTAAAAATTGTTCATAAACTTTTTGTGCAGAATGGGGCCTCGAGTATGTAACTGTTTGTAAATTTTGATCAGCTTTTTTCAATTTTAGTATTAACAAGTTCTTTTTCTCTTCTTAATTCTTTTTTCTCTGCATATTTTTTTAAAATGTACAAAATAAATTTAAAAACCACAAAAAAAATCACTATATCTCTATTTAAAAAAAAGTTGTCGCAAGTAGTCAGATATCTTAAGCATGCAAATATTTTATTCTAAATAAGTGTGAGAAAATAGATTTAATTTTTTTATACTAAGGTAATAAAATTTTACATGAGCGCGTTCTTGTTATAGGATAATGTACTTTATGATAAAAAAAAAAGATTAAAAGACATTGGATCTGATGATTTCACTTTTAAATTCAACATTCCAAAGATAGGCAACAATGGCCTATCCACGAGATTTATCCCCTCTAACTTGTTTTTTTTCTCGTCCAGCCAAATAGGCTCTTTAAGCTATAAGAACACCTCAATACAAAGGAAATATAATAATATATAAATAGTCAGGGAGATAGATCATGTAGTAAGAAGTCGAGAAGATTGCAGATGATTGTGGACGACATTGCCATATTGATTAGTGTCTGAGCCACATCGTATTTTTTGGTACACAATAATACGGATTGTTAAAGCCCAGGGGTTGTATCTCATTTAGTTAAGTACAAATTGATTCTTCCCTTTAGCTTCTCTTCCCTGCATATCCCGCAGTCATATCTATTTTCTAATGTTTTACATTAATTGTTCATATTTCTGGATTGTCATCGTTTCGAGTCTGATTCAATGCCTTCCCCCCATGCTGAGTTCGGATCTCCTGGGAAACCTCAGTGATGAGTGAGATCTCCACCTCAACTAACCCGAGGAGAAGCTGTCACGGTCCTTCGACCGCTGGTGTGAGAGGGTTCAAATAAGAATCAGACATTTCTCAATGGAACAATTTTCTTTCCTTTTCCACTTATTAGACTTAAACAAAAACCTAATAATGCACTCTAATAACTAAACTCGAGAAGCAATCAAACTTATTAATCTAACGGTAGTATATACTATCCTGAGCGCTCTTGCTTCAACACTTGCTTAATCTTCCTTCTTGAATTAACAATAATAAGTGCGACCACTGGTCACTAACACTATTCTTTCTTCTTATACTCAATTTTCAAACATCATCTCGCCTACTCCACAACTAATAATATAATTGCTTAAATAGATGCTCTCACTTACATAAAACTACGTCATCTCTACGGAAAGTAGTTTTCAACTAAAATCACAGTTAAAAAGAATATTTTACTCAAGAGGATTATTAGAAACACGAATAGAACCCGTTACACAGGTTCTGTGACACATGCATTTTCATAAATATATACACAATGACAGTTTATTCGAAAGTTTTAATTACGTAAGCAACATAATTAAGTCTGAGTCAATGTAAAGATTTCACAAGGTTTCTGTATAAGAATATAAACAATAAAGAATAACAACACAGAAGTAAAAATACACAGCAATATTCTTATTCTAAAATACTCTATTTCAAAATCGAGGAATATTTCCGTAAAAAAACTTAAAAAAAACTTTAAAAGTCGAATAAAAAAAAAGATGGGATTTCGCGATCAGAAAAATGTCAAGTGCGGAGATTTGTCAACTTAAAGCAGAGGAAGGGTTTTTTATTTATTTATCTGGTTCTCTGCAGGTAAAAAATCTTAGCGGAGTGAGCAAAAAAGGGGATCGAATATAAACTTTTTTTTCAATCCCAAGTACGTTGAAAAACATTCCTTTTTCCGTAAAGATTTTTTTTGTTGACATTTTTATACATTGTTATCTATCTCATACAGTCGATTTAAATTTCGTTTTATGATGAAAAGCTTAAAAATATTCGAAATTAATAAAACTCGAAAATATACTTTCTTAAGAGTTGATATTTTATTACAATTTCATACCAAATTACAGATTAAGCGACTAAAAACTATAGATGTAAAAATTAGAATTAATACTACTTTCCTTTGCGATTGAAAATAAAGTTTTGTTCTTTTACACCCCCCCCCCTTCTCTTTAAAAGCAGTATTTCTAAAGAAATATTGGCTAAAATCCTTTTAATTCAAGCAATACATTAAAAAATACTTTGAACATTTCTTTAAAATATTTTGGAAAACATTAATATTCGAACGAAACAAAATAGAGAAAAAAGTTCTAACAATGGTCTACTCACGAGGTCTATCCTCTCTAACTTAGGTTTTATCCATCCCGCCCAATTGGCACTTTGAGATAGAACAACTCCCTTCCGCAAAAGAAAGTCGCTTCCAAAAAAATATAAATAGTCAATGAGGAAGAGAATAGATATTACGTAGACAATATAGTCCCGACAGAACTGCATGAACTATAATAGTTTATTCCTGAACTATAGTCATTCCGCTATTAGAATTGGCATTTTGAGATAGAACAACTCCACTCCACAAATGAATGTCATTCTTAAATAGTATATAAATGGTCAGTAAATAGAGAATGGATACCACGTGGACAATAAAACTACTATAGTACTACTTGAACTATAGTCGCTTATTTCTGAATTATTGTCCGGACGATATAGTTATTTCTATTAGAATATTTCTCTTGGTCTAATTCAGAGGTTATGTCTCGTTAAAGATAAGTACTTATTAATTTATTACTAGTTTATTGTCTTGTTTATATATCTTGCAATTAGGTTTAAAATTAAATTAAAAAAGTGAATTGTTGAACATATCTATTGGTCATCTTTTCGTGTCCTACTTAATAGAGTCTCAATCACTAACTACTACGTTAAGATCCCCCCTAAAGTGAGACCTCCCCCTCAACCGATCTGAGGAAGAGGTGCATGGAAAAAGTGATTAAAATTAAAATGTCAATATTTGTCATTTTTTCTCGATAACATACGAGAGGACTTAGAGCCACGATAGATTTAATGTGCACCAGCCCTCCAAACAGGTGGGTCTTTAATGGCACCAGGACTCTCCAAACTCACGACTTGGCAGACACGAGTTAGTGGCCATGACCGCTGGTCAACCGCGGCCACTGCAATTCATCAGACTGAGAAGTAATATTGTAATAGATCAGAATTATTCTAATGTTGCATATGTTTTTTTTTTAAACTTATCAAACAATGCAATCCATTTTCCATTTTTTTATGTATCTCATATTTCAAATGATTCAATTCTAGTTTTGATAATTCTTAACTTTATACGCAAGAGGTTTTTATACTTTGTGAAGGCGGTGACCTATTTGGCACCCCTCTATCCCCGTCTTGCCTACCTAAAGGTGTGGGGGAAACAAAGCATCACCAGCAACTTCAATAATAGCTATTATTTTATTTCTCTTCAAACACACTTAAGCAATCACAGCTGAAAGTACAGAAGGAAACCCTAGGAGTGATATATAAAGTGAGCAATCTAATCTCATGAATAACTCTAAGTAAACACGGCTAAGTGAACTAGACAAGGAGAACAAGCGCTACTGATCCTATAACTACATCTGATTCGATCTATCCTAGACCCTCAATCTTATAATTTAATATCTAAGCAATTATTTCCTTAACTCGCGCTATGTTTGTGAATGAAATATTCTAATATTCTCGCCTACGTATCACCGCAACAGCTCCAAGACACCTTCTACCTTACATCTACAAAACCTTTTGACTTTATATAGTCAAACTAATTTAAATATAAGGGTTTCTTCTTGAGAGGCTGTGAATTAACGCGAATGCTAGCCCCAAAGTTTCCTCAAGAGGATTAGTGGAAAAATGACGCGTATAGATCCTTCACAACTTATCTCTTCAATTTTAACAATTAAGTCGACTCCGGTAGCTTAGAGGTAGCGTTCTCGCTTTGTAAGCCGAAGGTTGCGGGTTCTACCTCGGTTGAAGTCGATATAAAATATCCCTTGAGTGTCAATTTGGCTCTGATACTCTCGGCAGAGTTGAATCACACGGCAATATTTAGCATCCGACGAGAGCTAGAATTAAAAAAAATTTGCCCCAAGATGGAGCCAACATTGAATGGCTCTCGCGTTTGAGGACGTGCCGTTTCTGCAAAAGCTAAGTTGCTTAAATGTAGCATTTGAAAAAAAAAATTACTGTTCAAATTTTCTCTTAAAAGATTTATAAAGCAAATCCTGTTTGAAATAACGATGTTCTATTTGGCAACAATGCGTTTTGAAATGGTTATTTAGAAGAATTTTTTTTTCTGAGAAATTTTTCAATAGCAAAAATTATTTTACAAAAGTGAGAGAGAAAAAAAGTTCATGGCAAGATCGCAAAATGAAACCGAGGGAAATGACTGCAGGGCAAGAAAGACTTAAATTATTGTTTTTAAAAAATTGCATGCTAAAGTTAGTTATGTAGTACAATTATAGGAACATAGTTGCACTTATTATTGAAAAAATACAACATACTGAAAAATTCATCAGCATGTTATCAAATATTTCCATAATATTTTCCCCAGTTTAAAACAAATTTTATTTTTTACCTCGCAGACATTTTTTTTTTTACCCTACGCCCTTCTTCGGTATCTCTGCCATTAGTCGACGAGCAGCCAATAAAATGATGACGAAGCATAAAAAGAATTAAATTTGTCTTCGTAGAGTTGTCTACCAAAAATTTTAAAACAATAGGGCAGCGTCTGAGGTGGTCACCATCCATTTCACCCTGGTTGCACAGAGGGCACCAAGCAGAATTCTGTACTCCATAAATGCCTTTGCAAGCAGTCATGTCCAGTAAGTAAACAAAAGCACGCAACTCTAACAGATCGAGGTAGGGAACTGGGAAATCTACCACTTTTGTTAAGCAAGATAGTCCACCTTTTACCTGCAGCTGCTTCACCATATAAGGAGACTATTAATTTGCAGTGTACTGTAAATGATTCTTTTGCTGTTACGCAGAGGCAAGAGAGAGTCAGGTTGGGACATGAAAGATCCCTCTTTAGCAAGCCTATCTGCTTTCTCATTTGCAGAAATGTTCCAGTGGCTGGGAATCCACCGGAGGGCAATGCTTTCTCTAGACTTCCCACAAGTTCAGCTAATTTCCTTCCACAGAAATTCACCAGGGCGTTTTCATTAACCTCGCAGACATTAATTTTGATATTCTTTTCTATTTCCAACAGAAAGAAAGAATAAGTATTTCATCCAATCTATTAAATTTTAGAAACAGATTTCACAGAATACATGATAGTATTTTTTTTTTAAAAAAAAATAAGGTTGGGGATGATGAGACACAGCGTTAAACAATGAATCCAAGGCGAAGTCCAGTGAAGAAGAAAAGCAATAAGTCGGGAAGAAGCATTTCATTTTCATCCTTACGGAAGAGAACCGAATGACTATTTTAAAAAATACTACCGAAATATAATTACAGATGGATCAATACTAAGAAAAACCACAAACTCATTACTTTTATTTTAGTGATCAAACAGCAGAAAGGTAATTAAAATTAAACTCAAAAAAGGAAAGAAGGAGAAATCTAATGAAAAATAAAATTTTGCTTTAAAAAAAATGCATGATTTTTTTTTTAACAATCTTTATTTCGTACTAGAGGAAATGAATTCTCTCTTTTCCATTCTATATGCTTATTAAAGTAATGAATATTCTAATAATGAAATGTATCTAAACTGAAACGAAAAATAAGAAAAATATTTGGTGAAAAAAATACTTCTTATTTTATATATTTTGTCCACTTTTTTATGACGCAAACAGGGAAAATATTATTGTTTGGAAAAGAGATGCTTCTATTCCATCTGAATTCGATTTAAATATATTTAAGCAACACCTATAATAAATAAACTTGAATTTTAAAGTTAAACAGGAAAAAAAGTTTTTATATTTTTAAAAATGTATATATATATATATATATAATTCATGTAGTTAATTAGAAATCGAAAGTAATTGTTACTCACAACAATTTTTCAAAACTGCTCGACATATTCTATTTTTCTTTCAGAATCAAAATAATTGATTAACAGTATGTTTATTAGCGTTGCACAAAAAAGCAACTAGAAAGCTATTGGTGACAGACATCGTAATTCTGAATTGCAGTTAAAGGACGAGAACGACACCTGAGTTGGCAACATCACTCTCCAAACAACATCATCATGCCAACGGGAGGACTTTGAGCCCTCTACACGAAGAGGCTTCAGAGGCCCCAGAACTCGAACTGATGACACGATGACCAAGAATTCGTGACCATGGATACTAGGCAACTGTAGTCACTCTTGATTAACAGCAAAATCCAAACATTTTGAAACAATTTACGTGCTTTCATTCGATAACATTATTTATGATGGTAGTTTAATTTTCCATTCTTTTAAAGCTAAATTTTCATTTTATTTTATTTTATTCATTTTTAATGGGGCTCAACATGTTATATAAATAACATTATTACTACTATATATATATATATGGAATTAGTAACGATTTATGACCTTGGTTGCTATATGAAGCTCTTATTTTCATGAAGATCTTATAAAAGAAAGAAAGAAAATGTATGGTTTTTAATACAGCGTATGCAGTCTTATGCTTAAATCTAATTAAGGTATTTTCAGACCAATAAGTAAATTTACAATTTTTTTCACTAAGGTACCGTTTATAAAAATATAAAGGAATTTTATAGCACTTAGAAGCATTACAAAATACAAGATCTATTATCAGGTAATTCTTTTTTTTCTTCAAACGATTTACTATTTTTGATAGGGGAAATAACCATTAGTAAATCTGCAAATTTAAGAAATCTGTAAACAAGTTATGTTTAATGTCTATTTAATTTTTTCGTTTCCAGTCATTTTTCAAAATATTTTTTATCAGATTTTGTACACAAGTATTATTTTTTCTTCTTCAACGGCTCGACAGCCCTGGGTGGGCCCTGGCCTTCTCCAGATGTTTTCTCCAGGCCTCTCCACTTTTGGCGACTTTTTACCAGTTTCTGACCTTTGAAATACTTAGGATTTTTTCGACACAGTCAATCCATCTTAACGAGGCCTCTATTTCCCTTGGGCTTTGACAGAAAAATTTTCTTGCACCAACGATCTTCATTCATTCTAGCCAGATGACCATCCCATTTAAGTCTCTGTAATTTGACAAATGTTACAATATCAGGTTGTTTGTAAATTTTGTAGAGTTCTAAGCTAGATCTTCTTCTCCACGATCCATTGATTTGGATCCCACCAAGAATGCAACGCGTAAGATCTTTCTCTCGAAAATTCTCAAAGCTTCCTCATCACATAAAGCAGGGATGGGCAGACTTTTCCAGGGTACGGGTTACTTCTAATTTTTTCAAAGTGTTGCGGTCCACCCAGTGGCGTAGGTGTAGTAAGCTAGAGTAAAGTTTACAATACAGTCGAACCTCCATTTTATGAACCTCTATATTTCGAGAACTTTTTCCTGGAATCAAGAAAATTTTACGATTTTCTTCGTATAATAGCCACCAAATAGCGAACTGCATTTTCTGTTCAACGAAATTTTCTCTTATAATTCGATATTTTCCCTCTGTATTTTTTTAAAATACCGTATTTACTCGAATCTAAGCCGCACTTTTTCCTCAATGTTAATACTACTGAAAATCGGGTATGGCTTAGAATTGAAGAGGGAAAAATGTGTTGGTCGGGGTATTCAAAGCAATTACAGCTTTTTCAGACTATTTTTCTAGTTGAGAATTTGAACGCATCTTAGATTCGAATAAATGCGGTATTTCTAGATCTTCGTATGATGGAATGATTACTAGGTTTTAGTGAAGGTGGTCACCCCTAAATATCTTGGTGGTCCACCTGTCGATTGCGATCGACTTAATGCCCACTCTTGACGTAAAGTTAATGGCTAAGACTGATGCATAAGTCAGGTCTTATACGACTTTTATAAAGAAGCAATTTGGTTCTTAATTTTAGAAAACTGGATTTTAAAAAACTCTTCAAGGCATAAAAACATTAAGTATTATTTATTAGAAGAAAATATTAAAAATATTACCGATGAATATGGAGAACGAGAAACTACTGACTAAGAAAACGGATTTTTGACCTTCAAAATACAAACATTTTAGAATTTAAAATAAATTGTATTTAAAAACATGTTCCAAACACACACTTCATTCATCGCAATTATTTTACAAAAGGCCTCGGAGTGGTGGAATATGGATTTTTTTACAAGAGCACTTCAGACGGTGCTTATACAATACTTGATAAAATGAGTCGATTTCGAACGCCGAATACTAAGGATTGGAAGTCGAAGAAAAAACGCATGCAAAGATATACTTGAAACGTATAGAATAAATTGCAATCAATTCTGCTATTCCTTGAAATTGAATGGCACGGAAACATACTTAATTCCAGTTTGTGGTTATTGAGTATCTATATATACAGATAATTTTCCTCTTTTGCGTTCGTTATGTTTAGTTATGCAACTGACACACACACACAATGCGTTTTTTATTTAAAAAAATACAATAGCTTCATTAGGGTTATATGGTGGAACAAAGAAGACATCAGAATTTGCTTATAAAACTTATTTTTTATATTTTTTTTTATTTTTAGAAATTCTAAAACTGTTTGTTTTATAGTAAAATACGTTTAACACGAAAAACTACAACTGTCCCTACAAACTACTATGCATTTCCATGCATTTTTTCTCTTAACATGAAACAAAAATCGCTTAACACGAAAAAATTTCGCTTTTGAGAATGAAAAAAAAAATTTCGGAAAACAGCACCGGATTGGACTGTTCTACTGTATCATCGGAAAAATTCGTTGCAGTAGATGATGATAATTTGTGTACAGCCCCAATTATGGCAGAAAAAGTCATTTTGAAGTTTGTTCAAAGCTCAAAAAACATCATTGATGCACATCCCGACGATGAAAATGAAATGAATAATGCAACTCCTGTTCCTACATGAGCCGAAATGATTAACATCCTGAAAAGTATGCGTTGTTCTTTAGACGAACTTTACAATGGTGACATGACCATTCATGTCCATTTATAACAAATGGACGATATCGAACAATTTGATGCTTTAAAACAATGCAAAATAATATCAGATTATTTTCCAAAAACTCAATAAAAATATTTTGTTTTGCAATTTTTTTTTTTAAATTTTGAGTTAAATCTCTTAGGGTCTTCGAATGTTTTCGTTTCATTGTCTTTTATTGAATAGATGCATATATACATATCTATGTAAATAAAATAAACTCTAAAAAATTTAATTTTTTTGTTTTATGTGGTTTTTTTCCATATCCTTTAAAACGAAATTCTTTTAATGCGAAAATAATATCTCAGTCTCTTTCTTCAATTTCGTGTTAAGCGATTTTTTCTCTTTATATAAATTTTTAAAAAAATATTAATATATCAGTAAGGAAAACTCCAAATTATTTTCTGTTTTCGAAAATGTGAGAGTTCGAGTAGGTGTTTAGAATTTTGTTTTTCAAAATTTAATTCATAGATTAAAAAATCGAAATTCTGCTGTGAGGAATGATACCACTCAATCAGAAAAAATTCTTATAAATTCAAAAGTATCTCAGAAATTCTATTTTATTTTAAAAGTTAGTAATTAACTTACTGCTTATCCATTTTGTTATCAAGTGCAGTTTTTATTAAAGTTCCTTGAGTTTCATAGTTATTTTTCTCACTACTAAATCTCTAAATTCTCATTCATTTTTCGAAGTTCTGTTCACAGCAATGATTTCACGAATCACCATTTAATTATATTTACGTAAAGGAACGGAGGATTGCTACAAACATTTAATCTAAGCTATTATTAAATAATTGAGAGCTATCATTCAAGAAAGCCATTTTTCTTGATTGATGAGCAGTAGGATAAGGATATAATTTACACTGTATTGAATATAATTCCTAGTATTTCTCTTTTTCCCTATCCTTTTTTGTTGTATTATTCTTCATTGGAGTGTGATAAACTGAGCCTTATTTCACAGTTGGATTGCTGTCACGTAATATTTTTCTCTCCTTTGAACAGGTTAAAATGAAAGAAATTTGTTTTGATTTATCTATTATTTCATTTTTCATAATTTAAACACGGCTCCTTATAAAAATTATTATTATTTAAATAAAAGGTATGATTAGTAAGATCCAATTCAAGTTTATGATGCTAAACCAGAGGTACTCAACCTTAATATGACAGATATTTCACTCGAGCCGCAACATGAGGATAATGGGAAGAAACCACTGTAAGACCAAAGCAAGATTGGACACAGTTAAATTGAGATGAAAATGTAAAACTCTTTTTTTTTTTGGCTTTTATTTTAATACTATGTTAATTTCTCTATCAAACACACACACACAAATATTTGCTTTTATGCTTTTTTTACTGAGTTATTTCGTAATTTCGATTTAATTTTGACTATTTACATTCTACTATTAAAAAAAGCATTTTAATAGCAAAATTGATACATGTGATTGCTTGTTTGGTAGAATTACCAACTAAATTTTAAGTACATTACTCTTAAATAACTGAATTTCTTAGTGCAATGGGCCATGACCGGGCCACTTAGAAAAGGCCGGTGGGTTACATGTGGTTCGTGGACTGCAGGTTGTGTGTGTGTGTGTGAGTATCACTGTGCTAAACTATATTCAATTTATTTCAATCTTTATGATCTCTTCGATACAAGATCTAAGAACGGAAAAAAGATATCTTTAATACAGGGTTAAGGTCAAAGACTTTAAGTCAGGCAATTTTCGAAGAATATATTCCTAAGTAAAATAAATTTTGAAACTCTTTTTGCAAAATTTTTTTTTTGTTTTATTTTATTTATTTTTATATGAGATTTGTTACTGAAGCACTTGTACAACGTTTTTTTTGTTGAGTTAACAGTGTTTTTATTCAGATTTGTTTAAACTTACTGAAGTCTCTCTTAGGACTGCTGTATGTTTTGTAAAACTATTATGACCAAATGTGGATTGAAATGTGTTTAATATTTTACTTCAACTTACGTGTTATTTCGAACAATGAACCTCTGTGAAGTTTAGAGGGGGACACTTAATCAAAATGGCACACAATCCTGGATTCATATTATTGCAAGGTGGATCGTCTTTTAAATGCATAAACTGATCCACGCAATTATTAGGCAGGTTCTTTCAAAGTAATTCAAAATTCTCCCCAGGACACTTCAATAATTAGGGTAGATTTTCTTTAAATAGTAAAAAAATGACACGAATAAATCTATAATAAAATACTCAAAAATTCAGAGGTATAGAGCATAAATGAACAGACAAATGAAACGCACAGTCGTCGTCAAATGTTTGACTCCTATGTTGTTACTATTCTTTCTTTTACAGGAAGAAAGGTAGCTTTTAAATTTTCTGTTCAAATAATAGTTCTAGATCTTTCTGGACTTTTTTTACAGCATATTTATGTACTGGCTATGTATTAAACTATATCCTACAAAAATAGTCATTCGATATATTTCTAGCCTGATTAAGAAGCATAAATAGCGGTTTGAATAATTTAATACAAACTTCTTTGTAATAGTTTAAAAAAATTAAAACACCAAAGGGAAAAGTTTCGCGATATATTATTGGATATTCGTAAATATATTAAAAACTTATGTAAAAAATTTTAAAATGTTAAAAAAACCAATAACTATAGCCGCATTCGCAATAAAATCGTGAAAGAAAAATATTACATTTTATTGCGAAGTGATGATTCAAACTGCTGAGAACGAAACATAATAAAAGTTTAAATGATCTCGCAGCGAAAATTAACTACATTGAAGAAAACAGATTGTATTTTTCTATAAATGCATAAATTTTTGGAAAAGGTAAAGGCCTTTTCCCCAGAGACATTTGATTTTTTTCAGTACAATAAATCCCTTTACAAAATATACTGATTGCCATTTATTTCACACATTCAAAAACTATTCTATTTTTAAGTCTTTCATCCAATCTAATGATTTAATACCATCAAGAGACTTCGAATGTTTGGTAATTTAATTTAGAATTGAATTCATCTGAATAAAGTTATTCAGTACGATAAATAAATATTCGAATGAAAGTGAAATCTAAACAATTCGTCTAGCGACACATCGAGAGTAAATAGTTAAGAATTTCCGTTCTCCTTTAAAAGAAGTATCAATATTTATCTAAAGACTCTACAAGTTAGTTACTTTTAGTGTAGTTAGTTACTTTAGCGTCAGTTAAATAACTATGTCAAAGGATTTAGTACTTTTTTTTCGACCCAGTTTTAAAGAAATGTTTCTATTCTTTTAAATGGAAGTGTTTGTTTCTTTTAGCATCGAGTTTTAATTAAATGTGAAAATCAAATTTTATTTTTAGCTGAACTTTTCAAAGTTTATAAACTTCTGAAAATCGTTTTTCAGAAGATTCGAATTTTTTTACCGAAGAGAAAATTTTCTTATTCCGTTTAAACTTAGTCCCTTAATGAAACACTATCAGCACTAATGAAAAAAGGAAGATATTTTAGAAGTTTAATTTTAGGAAGCAAGCATTTGTTTCCGAAGAAATAGAGGACATTTTTTCTGTAAGTTATTTATTTACGAAAAGAAATTTAACTGCTGCCATTTTAAGTATTTATTTATTTCTTTTTCTTTTGTAATAAATTTATCTGTTTTTTGAACTGTTACACTTCTTTCAACTAAATAAAATGAGAGCTTTTGTTTCATTTTTCACTTTTCTAAAATAATTTTTTTATCTTTTTTAATTTGTTCGACGCTTATTATCGATTAGTCTATTTTATTTCTCTATTATTATCATGTTTACTAACATTGCACTGTAAGGCAGCACGAGAGCTATTGGCAACGGTCCTCGTCATTTTGAACCATCATCAATTAAACGAGGACGACACATGAGCTGGCACTAATCTCTCCGAATTTCCACATCATACTAACGGGTGGATATTGAGCCACGACACATTTAAAGTGTGTGTTTTGCAGCAATAATTTATATGCAAAAAAAAAAACCTTTTATAATTAACAATGAAAATATTTCTGAAACCAATATGGGATTCAATTTATGTTTTCAAAAGAAGGTATAACATGTTAGCAAAATTGTAAACATTTTAATGGCTATAACTTGAAGATATTTGTGAGATTTAGTTGTGGTATTCATTCTAATGAAGAAAATTTCGGAAACAAAAAAAATAAATTAAAAGTCTGCTTCAATTACGTCTATGAAAGAATGCATTCCGAGTGTTGAAACTTTTAATGAGTTTAACCTGATCTCTCTAGGTTCGAAATTTGAAATTCATATGCGAAAGACAAATAAGGAAGGAAAATAAAGTATCTAGAAACTTCTTCCAATAAAAATATATCAATAATAAATAATTAAAAATTATCTACCTTACGCATCTTCTTTACGATAATCCAAATGATGTATCTTCACATAATAAGTTTCGAATAACTTCGCAGAGGACGAAACATAAACCTGAACTGCAATCTTCCAATTACGGCTTAAGTCTGAATCAATTAATGTTGAGACTGAAAAAGAAACAGAATAAAGAGCTTTTCTACTAGATTCATATTGTTAAAAACGCATAAAAATATGTATACAACAAAAGGATTTTACCTGCAGACGATATTTTTATACATATTCGATTCGATTTTCGAAATACATGCGAGTTCTTTTAAAAATATCTCTGACCGAAATATTATTTTGAGAAAAAAGTTATGAACACGGATAAGTACTGTGAAGTAATCATAACAAATAAGAATGAAAATGTATCAGTTTTTATGTGGAATGTTATTTAGAAATAAGAAATTATAGTAATAGCATCATTTTATAAGAAATTTACATTCCTTATTCCCTGTGACCCGACTAGATGCGTGGGAGGAACTAAATGATCACAGACGACATGATGAACTTCAATTACTTTTTTTCTCTATATTCAACACAAGCACCAATAACACTCTTATTAAGATAAATTTGATCAATTAGGGGACGAAGATGAGACAAGATAGCGTGAGGATAGTATAAACGATCATGCAAATCTATCCTTACGATAACTTATACAAAGCTTGTTTTAATTTAGAGGTGCGCTAATAATTTAACTCTCTAACTTCTACTTGAAATAAGATCATAGTACCTGAACTCTTGCAATCCTTTACTCTTCTAGACGTGGCCTTGAACACTTCTCCGATAGTGGAACTAAGCGTTTTCCGAATACCCAACTTCTCGCGTCGTACACTGTTACGTATACGTACTACTGCCGGTTTGGTAAATTCTCCACTATTCACTTCACATCCAAGCTATCCTCACTTCACTAACCTTCAATTTTCACTTCAGTAACTTTCAAAACTCGCGAATACAGAATATATATATATATATATGAAACTTAATTTGCATAGTCACGCTTTCTTTCCTCGGAGAAAGCTGGTTGAACAAATTATGACCCAAAAGGAATACCCAAGGAGTTAGTGGAATAACCGTATAGATCCTTAATAATTTTAAAATTGAGAATGAAAGTGTCAGTTAATTCTGAGAGTTCACTATTTAAAAGATATACTCTCTCTCTGAATTAGTTTTAACGAATACATTATACGAAGTAGAATTCAGAAGTTTCCGGACTGAGCCTATAACGGGAAAACGCTCTTGTTGTGGAGCAAAAATGATAACATTTATGTGCTACTGCGTTTTTTACGTGGCTCATCATGGCGTGAGTAAGTGAGTGAATATTAACGTCGCATTTTTTAGTTACACGAGGGCTTTTGATGACGGACCTCGTTATTTTGAACCATGGTCAAGTGACGAGGTCTACACCTGAGCTGGCACCCTCCCTCTCCTAACTACCGCACCACACCAACGGAAGGACGTTTGAGCTCTCGCCCGATTTAACGTGCATCTCTCCCCTACACAGCGGGTCTTCAGTGGTACTGGGCTCGAATTTAGGACACGCTAGCCATGATCACTTGGCCTTGACATGAACCTTGACCACTTGGCTAGCGCGGCCACGGCTCATCATAACGTCGTATTTTGTACGTGAATATATTTAGCAGCCGGCAAATGAAAGAAATTGCGTTTGTTGAGCGGAGAATGAACATCTAATTTTGTGTTCGCATGGGAAAGAATGCTACAGAGACTTAAGAAATGTTGAAGCATGTGAACGACAGTGATACATTATCGCGAACGCAAGCTTTTGAGCGGCATCGAAGTTTCAGAGAAGCCAGAGAAAATGTCGTAGACGACAAACGTTCTGAGCGTACGGAACTGCACCGTGAAAACACTGAAAAGTTTTCTGCTGAGTTACGTAAAAACAGGCTTAAAAAAAAAGAACACATAGCAGAATCAGTTGGGATATTCTTGAACACATGTTAATGGATACTGACTAAGGATCTTAGAATGGATAGAGTGTGTAAATAATCGTCCACTGCATGCTAAACGACCAAAAGGATATTCGAATAGAAATGGAGGAAGACTTAATCTCGCCTGTCGACAAAAAAAAAAACCTTCCCTACGTAGAAGAATTGTTACTGAAAACGAGAAATGGTGTTCTTTACGCGACCTTCAATCCAAGACAGCATCGAACATGAAAATCACCACAATCTCCCAACAAACAGAAATTCCGCCAACACCGCACTAAAGGGAAGACTGTGCTGGAGGTGATTCTCGTTATCCAGGGCATTGTACATCTGGAATTTATTCCTGAAGGATGCACTGTGAACAGAATGTAGATATCCTGCGCCGTTTGCGTGAGTCGACCAAAAAGAAGAGACAAAATTGAGGGCTGAGCAGTCATTAGAACTATTGCATGACAACGCTACCGCACACTGATCCCTCCTTGTCACTGACTTTCTTGCGAAAACGAAAAAACAACTGTTTTGCCACATCCTTCTTACTCTCCTGATCTTGTCCCCTGCGACTTCAGCCTATTTCCTGAACCTACACGTCTCTTGCAGGGTCGTCGCTTTCAACCTGCAGAAGAAGTTAAAGGCGCATCGCAGGCTGAATTAAAGGGCATGGCAAAAAATGGATTCCAGAAATGTTTCGATGACCTTTACAAGCGATGGCAAAAGTGTGTTATTGCCCTAGGGTCTTATTTCGAAGGAGGATGCATTTCAGAAATTTAATTACAAACATTTGATAAATACTTCGTATTTCATCATAATAAATACATAAAGATACATAATAACAAATACATTGTTACAATCGCTATGATATTTAAGGACAGTTAAGGTTATTTTTATACAAAAATTAGAGACTTGAATTGATTTGATCTTTGATTGAGAATTAAAACCTCAAAGAATAAAGCTAAAACGGGTTTTTTAATGCTAATATATTGTTGAACTATTGGAATACTAATTAAGGTATCCGACTACCCTAAAATTGTGAATTTTGCCAAAAATTGATAATTTTTTTAATGATTTTATTTTATGGACCATCTTATTAGCTTTATAAAAATACCAAGTTTATCATTTTCCGTTCACTAAAACCAAAACTACAAGTGTTTTAGTAAAAGCAGATGTCATTACTTTAACCAAGATGTCATACTTTAAAACGCGGTTTACTCGAAATGTGATTTTTTGAAAATAATCAAACGGGGTCAGCGATTGCTAAAAAAGTTGTAAACATAAATAACTGAAACCTTTTCTGCAAGTTTTGTATAATAGTAGAATTGTTTCAACCTTCAGATTGATCAATCACTGTTTTATTACAAAATTTGCAGTCCCTTATGTGAATATAATCACTGTTTTTTTAAGCAATTTCATATAATAACTGAGATAAAGGGCTCTAGTTTTGGTAAAAAGAAAATATCTCTTATCCTGAAGGTCATTTCAAAAATGAATAATATAGCAACACATTAGATTGGAAAAATTGAAAATTTGTTTATGAACCTTTGCTATAGAATGGACCGCTTTTATGCTATTTTTTGTCAATTTTTACCCATCCCCCCCATTTTAGTAATAATAATTTCTTTTTCTCTTCTTAATTTTAGCACATTTTTTTAAAATGCTCTAAATAAATTTAAAAATAACAAAAAAAAAATCCCTATAAATGTCCTTTTAAAAAAAAAAAGTTGTCGCAACCAGTCGGATATCTTAAGCATAATTTTTAACAACGCAATGTGAGAGAGTTATATTACATCACACTATAAAACAACACGAGTGCTACAAGGATCTCGTAACTTTGAATCTCGATCCGGTGGCAAGGAAGACACCCTAGCTGACATTCTTTCTCCCAACTACCACACCACACCAAAGGAAGGACATTGAGCCTTGATAGATTTAATGTTCAAGGGCTTTTTTACACGGCGGGGGTTCCAATGGCACCAGGACTCTAACCTTTGACTCGTGACTGTAACCACTAGGTTACCGCAGCCATAACAACACGAAGGGAAGAATTAAACATTTTTAGACATAATAAGACAATGTAAATCGAAAGGTACAGTTATTGTCAGATATTTTTTTAGATGAAATACTAATTTTGAAAACCTAAAAAAATGATTTGGCACATCAGGGAAATAAATTTTGCATTTTACAACAAACCAATTGAGAGTAACACGCACACATACACGAACACACGGATCACTCCTTTTAAGTGAAGATTTTGTATAAATGTTATTTCAAGTCATATATTTTTGTTTGTCTGTACTTCAAAATTTTTTCATAAAACAACTACGAGTATAAAAAAAATAGCTTAAAAGCTATCAAATAAAATAGCTTAACCCTTCAAAGAATTCATAAAAAACAATGCAATCAAATTAATAAAATATATTATTGTGTTTTTGAGAAAAATTCGGTAACTGGAAAATCAAATCCATAATAAACATTGAGTATAGCATTCAAATATCTTATGAAGGCTCAGGACTGAACAGCGGGGTTAAACATGTTTTAAGTCACCAAACTTCACCTTTTTGTTCAGTATGCAAGAACAGAACAATAGGAATTTCTTTATAATATAGGAGAAACTTTTTATATGTTTTGGTAAGTAAATATTTTAGCGGAAGCAAGGAACATGTCAGTCCACAATGGAAGAATTACTTTTGAAAACAAGGACCCCAGAGAAACAAAATTTAAGAACTAAAAATAACGTTTGTAAACGAAATCTGTAATGTTTTTGAAGATTAATTTAGTAAAAACCAACAAAAATTCTCTTTTTAAATATAATTTTAATAATTATTGAAGTTTTCAAATTTTAGTATTTCCGAAAATGTAATTGGAATGATAATTCATAGAAGTGTGTGTGTGAGACAAAGAGAATAAACCCTAATTATTTATTTATGAAAGATATTTTCGAAATAATAATAGTTTATAAATGTTTTCAGCACTGAAATACATGTTTATTTGGCAAGACGTCGTTCATTACTAGAACAATCAAATGATTGCTGTTGCCAGTATACAAAATTTTATATGAAACTAAATTTATTGCTCATATTCAAAATAAAAGACATGGAAATAAATGGACAGTGTACCGTCCATTCTTATAAAGTTAATAATATAAACAGGCATATTATACATTCTTATACGCACATATGCAGGGGGGGGGGCCGAATTCATGGTACAAACTTTAAGGGTAGATACAGGGCACTATAGGAATGTTTGGGGGCAAGTGACGTGGTGATGCGAAAACAGAGGAAAGAAAAGGAAAGAGAAATGGAGTTATCGGTTGGTTGCTTTGTCAGTAGGGGGCAGTAGATGTCTAGCCGCCGCTCAACATGATGCATCTCAGACCTACGAATGTATCATGCACAGTTTCCTGATCGAAGAATGCTGGAACACAGAATTTTTCAATTATGTGAGCCCTTACCCGAATGACACGATTGGGGCTCGATGGACCAGTCCCTTGGACACCCCGATATCCCGATTTATCGAGCCTCGATTACTTTTCATGGGTACATCTGAAGGATCTTGTTTATGCGACTCCACTTGACTCAGATGAGGATAGCGTTGCTCGAATATCGGAAGCTGCTGCGCGTGTGCGTGAAATGCCTGGCATCTTTGAACGTGTACGCCAATCGCTCCACCGACGCAGTCAAGCATGTATCGCTACTGGTGGAAGCAATTTTGAACAGTTATTGTAAACACTACTCTTGTCAACGACGCTTCCAATTAAAACTTTGTTTTTCATTTCGTTTCTAAATTTTTGTGTTGGTGTCTCACCGCGTCATTTGCGACCATACATTTCTATACAATAAATGATTGTTACAATGTCTCCTACCCTTAAAGTTTGTACCATGAATTCGAGAACACCCTGTTTATACACTAAAATACGTTTAACGTAAAAACGCTTAAGACGATTATATCGGTTAACACGAAATAATAGAATGGTCCCAACAAACTACTACGCATTTTCATGCATTTTTTTCTCTTAACACAAAATAAAAATCACTTAATACGAAAAGCTTTCCTTCTGAGAATGAACAAAATACAAACCCTTAATGAAATGTTTGAGAAAGTTTCTGTATTATTGTACTGTCCTACTTTACCATCGGAATAATTCGTTGCAGGAGATGATGATATTGTATGTACAGCCCCATATGGCAGACAAAGTTTGGACAGGAGTTTGTTCAAAACTCAAAACATATCATTGATGCAGATTCCGACTACAAAAATAAAATGAATAATGCAGCTTCTGGTCTCACATCATCCGAAATTAGGAATATCATGAAAAGTATGCGCAGTTATTTAGAAACGCATTGCAATGGTAAAATGAATAATAAACGGACGACATCGAACAATTTGTTGAGAATTTGATGCTAAAAAGGACAAAGCAAAGAAAAATATAAATTATCCAAAAACTCAATAAATGCTTTTTTTTTTCAAAAAAAACTTTAAAATTTTGTTTTAAATTTCATTAGGTTCTTACGAATGTTTTTGTTTCGTTGATTTTAAATAAATGCATGTATATACACACAATATATAAATAAATGTACTCCAATAAATTTAATTTTGTTTAATATATGGATTTTTTTTTAATATTCTTTAGCAGAAATTCTTTAAACACGAAAATTATTTCACAGTCTCCTCAGTCTCGTGTTAAACGATTTCACTGCATACACACGGAGAGAACCCGATGCACAAAATTGACTTTAGAAAACACCTTCTGCTTTTCAATCAACTTCGCGTGTACACACTTCAGTTCGAAATCAATCTTCCGTTTCAATGCAACTCACCATTTAAAACACGGATGCTGCATTTACAAGCGTTTCGAAATTCCTCATGCTTTAACTATTCCAAATTTACGATGCACGTACTGTATTAGGGTCTTTCTGCAAACATACACGTTAAGAAAAAAAAAGTTATACGTGCTCCTGTTGATATTTACCACGTATCAAGGCCTCCACTTTTAAATCAACCCCGTCTGTAAACTGCAAAGTTCCTCTTTCATGAACGTTAAAATGTAAGCGAATAGTTTGTGAAAACAGGTGCAAAAACAAGCGTCGAGTTTGAGAAATTCGGATGTATTTAGTGTTATTTGCTTGTGCGTGTGTTATTTGGTTTGATAGTTTTGGCGAAGCGAATGGAAAAATTAGTTTCTTGTTTTCGTTTAAGAGCTGGAAGAAATTAACAATGAGAAAGTGAAATACATTGTTTCGTATTTCATCCATTTTTTATGAGTAATTAAAAAGCTTTTAAGGTATCTAACTACTTGTGACTTTTATTTTTTGGGGGAAAGAAAATGGATAGATGGGAATTTTTTGTGGTTTTCATATTTATTTAGTACATTTAAAGAAAAATATGTTAAAATTAAGATGAGAAAATAAATTATTACTAAAATGGGAAAACAATTAGCCAAAATTAACTAAAAAATGCATCCATTCTGTACAAAAAAATCATGAAAAAGTTTTTAATTTTTAATATTTGATATGTTGCTTTGCTATTCATTTTTAAATGACTTCAGGATAAGATATTTAAATTTTTACAAAAACTAGGGCACTTTATCTTAGTAATTATTTGAAATTTCTGGGGAAAAAACAGTGGGTATATTCACATAAGGGGCTGGTAAATTTTGTAATAACAAGTGTACAAAAATTTTTTTTTCAGTCAATTCTTACTCAGGGAAACAAAGAAATTTTTTATTTTACTTAATTAAGTTTAATTAATGAATTAATATTTGAAAAACCTGTATCAACATCCCATGTCATCCATTACAAGTACAAAAAGATATATTTGAATCCAAGTAATCATTTGTTAGCAAAACTTACTGGAGCCATCTGCTGGCGTTAGTTCTAACTTCATCAGAAATAACGCAGAATAAATTTAAAATTAAAAAATAAAATTTGATTAATGAATTAATATTTTAAAAATCTGTAATTACATCAAGTGTCATGCACTACAATTTAAAAAAAAGCATTTGAATTTCAGTGGATAAATAAATAGTCTTTTATTAACGTTTGAAAATTTAAACAATATATATATATATAGAGAGAGAGAGAGAGGGAGAGAGGAGAGAGAGAGAGTGAACTATATAATAGTAGGAATTGAAAAAGTGATTGATAAATCTGAAGGTTAAAGCATTTCTACTATTATACAGAACATACAGAAAAAATTTCAGTTAATTATTTTCAAAAATTTCTAAGCAATCGCTGTCCCCCCCCCCGTTTGAGCCTTTAAAAAAAACACATTTCGAGTAAAACTCATTTTAAAGTATGACATCTTGCTTAAAGCAATGACATCTGCTTTTACTAAAACACGTTTAGTTTTTGTTCTAGTGAATAAAAAGTATTATATTTGGTTGTTTTCATAAACATAATAAGTTGTTGTTGTTGTTACTTATGCCATCTGTCTGACGTAGTCAGATCGAGGCCCACGAAATTAATCATAGCAACGGGCAAGAGATACGCCTGTCGTTAGCCGAAGCTTTGAGCCCATGAAGGTGACAGTACGATTTTGCTCACGATAGATGGCGACATCATTCGGACCCACTGATTTAACGAGCACGTACTCCGTGTGCACTCGGCGGATATTTGGTGGGATCGAGCATCGAACCCAGGCCTTCCAGTCTGGCGTCCGATGCTCTAACCACTAGGCTACCCACGGCCCACATAATATGTTGATCTATAAATATATATAGATCATCTTATCTTTTATAGATCATATCATTTGATGATATATCTTCCATTGAGCGATGACAGATTTAACTTTCATCAGCTTCTCTACAAGGTGGGTCTTCAGTGGTACTAAGGCTTAGATCATAACACGCCATGTACGAGGTCATGACCATAACTATTAGGTTACCCTGGCCACTATTAAGTTATGAATAGAATCAATATAGAAGCTGCAAATTCCAAGAAGTTATACAGCTATGTCTTAAGGAACTTCTGTGATTATATATTTACGTTTGCACTTTTGAAATTGAATAATGTTTCCCATTTTGTAAAGATTTTGTACACAATAGCTCTTTATCACCTTGAAATTAAACTATAAAAACGCGTATCAAGTTTTGTAAATACGTTATTAATATCTATTACTTGATACACACCTGATCGGATAAGGATAACTTTTTAAATTAAATATTATGTCACGGGAAAACTTCAAAATTTATTTTAAAAAATTACTATCATTAATAATGAACAGATATTCAGAACAAATCTGCTTTTTAATCAAAAATAAACTGTTAAATAAGGAATTTTTCACAAATATTCAATCAGGCAAAATTTTATGTATCTTACAGATAAATCAAAACAGACTTAATGGGTAATTTTTCTCCTAAATCTTTATCTAGCAAAATCCCCTCTCTTATTTAAATCTTTATTGGCTGCATAGCAT
The DNA here is from genome assembly GCA_019973975.1 of Trichonephila clavata. Classification (NCBI taxonomy): domain Eukaryota; kingdom Metazoa; phylum Arthropoda; class Arachnida; order Araneae; family Nephilidae; genus Trichonephila; species Trichonephila clavata. The sequence goes on from BMAO01005747.1 coordinate 129,950, forward strand.
TAAGTACTTGAATTATTAAATGGAATAAACAAAAATATTTTTATCTTTTGAAAAAATATTGCGTCTCAAAGAACAATGCGCAAGATAAAAAAAAAATAAACGATTGCATAATTCTTTCAAAATCTCCTTAACTCAAATATTATTTTTGATGCTTTTTTAAAATCCTTTGTTTTTTCCCTCCAACGAAAAATCCCTTCGGGATAAGCTGTGGAATGACAGAGCCATTTTAATCAAAACATCATGTCACTTTGCTTTTTATGTAAACCATTTCGAATTTTTAGCCTTTGGGGTTAAGATAAGATTTTAAATTGCTTTCTTGATATTTTATTTTCTATTACTTTCAAACACTGCTTTTTAAAAAAAATAAGAATAATAATTTTAGAGAAAGGAAAAAGTTTTTGTTCTCTTATTAGCTGTACTAATTTCTTGGCTTTCTATATTGTTCGGATATCTTTCAGAAAAATTAGATAAATTTTTTTTTATTAAAACATTTCTGAATAAAGTGACAGAGAAGATCGTGTAAAGAATATTCATAATGAAAAAAGTAGTTATTGATTTCGCCTCAGAAAGAAAATGGAGTAAAAGTATGTTTCATTTAAGCAGATTATGTGCATAAATAAGAAAATTGAAATTAAAAAATCACATTATTTACTCCAAAATGGCATTTGAGATAAATCGAGCAAAAATAGTTGAACAAAATAAGTTGTATAGACTATCCAGAGCTTTTGTAAAAATCATTACAAAAAGGAAGTAAACATTTTTGATCACCCTTATCATAACTTCAGCTATTGGTCTCTGAGTCCACCGGTTAAGAACTGAAACAACATCCACATTGACAAGAGATCTAGTGCACACCCTTTTGTGCTCCCTGGAGAAGTATCTACCGTTAGGGCAAAGAAACGACTATGCCTTTAGCCCTCCCTTAGGCTCGTAAATTTGTCAGATGCATACTAAAAATAGTTTTGCTGCTGCGTCCATACGGTGGGTTACTACGTGCCTCTTCTATCTGGCTTTCGTCACTCGCCCTAGAGAGAGGACTCGGTGTCAAGAACGAGGGCGCTTTCTTCACTTTTAGGGTGACAGGGGCCATTTAATTTGATAGATGTAGCTCGCTCAACAACGTCAGTTTGTATGACATTGTACTATTTCGTTAATTTTGATTTTTTTCTTGTAAACTAGAACAGTTTTCAGTTTTATACGAAAATAATTCGAAAGAAGTACAAGGTAAACAAAAAAAGTTCTTGCCGTTTTTAATGACCCAAAAGAACATGACATACAAACAGCGTAGCCTATTTTTTTTGTCCTCGAAGTAATCACCATCAGCATTCAGCACCTTTTGCCAACGTGTCTCCAGTTGTTCAATCCCCTTGCGATAAAACTCGGGGGTGTGGGACGCAAAGAAGTCCGTGAGAGCTTGGCGCACGTCTGCTTCATTGGTGAAGGATTTACTACGAAGATGATTGCCCAGGGAATGGAAGAGGTGATAATCTGATGGTGGAAGGTCAGGTGAGTAAGGAGGATGGCACAAAGTCTACCAACCAAGTCACTGTATCGTATTCCTGGCCACCCGTGCGACATGTGGCCTCGCGTTGTCATGCAATAACAGTACACCCTTTCGATTAACCAGTGCTGGCTCCTTCGCATGCAATGCCTGTTGTACATGTTCCCATTGCTGCGAATACAGGTCCGCAGTGACCGTTTGGCCCATTGGTATCAACTCATACTGAACCACTTGGCGACAAGTCCACCAGACACAAAGCATAAACATGCGTGGGTGCCTAGGTGGTCTTGCGCTGTGCCTGATAGTATCCTGGGGTGATAACCATTGTTTGGAACACTTGGGTGTGTCATACAGGACACACTTCTCGTCACTGGTTAGCACCCGATTGAATATGGATACGCTACGATGGCGAGAAAGCAACGATAAACAGGCTGCCATTCATTGTTGCTTATGAACTTCCAAAAGCGTGTGAGTAACTCACTTGCTCAGCCTGTACGTCTTACCTAAGCAGTGCTGATGAAGTCTAACCGTTTCACTGGAAGTGTTGAATTATCTGGCAAGTTCACCACTCGTTTGACTACTGTCTTCCTCAATGGCCACCTGCAGGGCTTTGTCATCCAAGGCCTGTGGTCGTCCTGTTCGAGTTTTATCACAGAGGTACAAATCTCCCGACCATAATTTTTGAAACCATTGCCTTGCCTAACGTTCATTGACAGCACTATCCGCAAACGCTTAACATATTCGGCGGGCGACTTGATGCAGCTGCTGATAAGCCCACTTTGAAGTCGTAAAGTAAACAACACCGAACGAGCTCCTTCGATGTGTTCATTTCGCTTCGCTACTGTACGAGTTCCGATTGATGAATGTGAACAATAGACTTGCGTTTATAACAACTGTTATTCCTACTCTCGACAAACGATTTCTCAATCGCGTCATACACGAATTTGCATACTTATTCTCACTTCTTTCAATGGAAACGCGCAAACTGCAAGAAAATTTTTGTTTGCATTGTATTTTGTAACTTTTATATGATAGTTCTTTGTGCTGGCAGTTGAGATGCATCTGAGAAGTGCCGCGCTTTTAGCCAGTGATTGTATTTTATTCAAACACATAGCTGGAATAAACTCCCAAAATACCTATGGGGGAATCAAAGTCACTCAGATTCTCAGCCACATATAAATTGGTCACGAACTTTTGAAAGAGCACGAAGATGGTTTGAGTGTAACATTCATATAATTCGTCCATTTTGTCTCCAGATTGAAGAAATATCTGATGTGCAACACCCCAGTCAAGATGAAGAACCCTCATCAGGAACTTGTAACAGAAGGTACTGTTCCCTCTTGTCAGGAGTATTAAAAAATTTGGCTTACGTGGGCTGTTTTTAAAGTAAAGTCCGTTTATTTTTTAAAAAATAACGACAGTATTTAGTTTTAAAAAGCTTTTATTTTACGATTGTACATATTATTGCTTATTTTTCTTCATAGTTGCCGATTTTATTAATGCACTTGTCATGCCTTATGACTACATTTTGAAAACCCTTTTCAAAGAAGTCTGCCGCCTGGTTGAAGAGCAAAAAGTTCACAGTCGCTTTCAGTTCTTCGTTGTCACTGAAGAGCTTCTCGCCAAGACTGTGTTTAAGGTACTGGAATAGCATTGTAAAACAAACGGCGCGGAATGCTGTCAAAAAGTCATGCTCCTCCACAACAACGCAAGGTCCAACACTTCTTAAACTTGGGAGTTTTTCGGAGCATGCACTATACAGAGCCCCAACTTTGCTTCCCCTGTGATTTTCACCTTTTTTGGTACCTCAAACACAGTCTTGGCAGGAAGCGCTTCAGTGACAACGAAAAAGTGAACGCGGCCGTGAACTCTTGGCTGTCCAACCAGGCGGCAGACTTCTTTGAAGAGGGTTTACATAATGTAGTTTTAAGGCCTGACAATTGCATTAATAAAATCGGCAACTATGTAGAAAAATAAGCAAAAGTATGTTAATCCTAAAATAAAGGTTTTTTGAAACAAAATACTGTCATTATTTTTTAAAAAACAAACGGACCTTACTTAAAAAACAGCCCTCGTATCATACGAAAAATCCATGTGCCTTAAACATTGCAAAACGATTTGTGAAGATTGCAGAATGGCATCTTAAAATGTAAGCAGTAGTGATACAGCGATAACTAACCATTGTCTTTTTGATGTTTTTCATTTAAATATTTCAATTTCTAATTATATTTTAACTACACTATCTGGCCAAAAGTATCCGGTCACCCCTTAAAAAAGTGGTTCTGGCGAGTGACGCAGTTTCACACGTAATTGAAAACTATAAAAGTGTTGGTAGTGGTTTGTCAGATTGTATATTTATGCGTTTCTGAGGCAATGAGTAAGTCAAAGTAGCTTAGTTAGTTTGATCGTGGCAGTATAGTGGGATGCCACCTTTGTGGGAAATCAGTTCGTTAGATTGCGGACATTCTACAGAAGCCTAAATCCACTATGAGTGATGTACTCGTAATTGTAAAGTAGAAACGTCGAGGCAGTGAAACGGCAGAAAAAAGAACCGGTAGGCCGAAAATACTTGGTGAACGCAGCCGCAGAACTCTAAAAAGGGTAGTGAAACAAAATCGCAGGTCCTCGTTGGTGGAAATTTCTCAGGAGTTCCAAAGTTCATCAAGAATTAGTGTTAGCAGCAAGACTGTCCGTCGAGAGTTAAAATACTTGGGATTCCATGGTCGTGCAGCCACTTACAAGCCAAACATCATTTCACAGAATGTGAAGCATCGATTGTAATGGTGTATAGCTCACCGTCATTGGACTGTGGACATGTGGAAAATGGTTCTTTAGAGTGATGAATCTCGCTTTACAGTCTGGAAGTCAGATGGACGCGTCTGGGTTTGACGGATGCCCGGCGAAAGTCTCTTTAGTGATTGCATTGTGCCAACTGTTAAGTTTGGTGGTGGAAGCCTAATGGTGTGGGGGTGTTTCTCGTGGTTTGGCCTGGGTCCGTTAGTTCCTGTGATTGGAAACATGAACTCAGAGATGTATGTGGACATTCTGGACAATGCTGCACTCCAAACTCTAGGGCAATATTTCGGGGAAGGCCCCTTTCTCTTCCAGCAGGATAACTGCTCCATTCACACATCGAGGCTTGCACAGACATGGTTTGACGAAATGGGTGTTCAAAAACTGGACTGGCTTTCTCAGAGCCCCGATCTAAATCCCATAGAAGACCTTGGGACGAATTTGAGCGCTGAATACGTAGCCAGCCAAATCGACCATCCTCACTGCAAGCACTCACTTCAGCTGTGATGGACGCCTGGAAGACAATTCCTATGGTCACCTATCAAAAATTGGTGGAAAGTCTTCCCAAACGTGTGCAGGCTGTCATCCATGCAAAAGGGGGACCAACATCATATTAATATGTGCCTCAGGACGTTCTATGTCCATACCACTGGGTGTTCGGATACTTTTGGCCAGATAGTGCATTATTTTATGTGTCAGGATATTTTAATGTCAAATCTTAACAATAAAATGATTAAATCCCCCTCAAATGTAAGAATGAGTTGATGCATCTGAGAGATGCCGCGTGCCAATGGATGGAACTTTTTGAAGCGCGCTTAGCGAAGGGTTAAAGGAAATGACTCAGAAATATTATCTAATTCACTTCCTATACAAACCACCTACTGCATATTAACAGCATTTTTGTTGGAACGTGAAAGGTGCAGGACAAGAAATATGTTCTTAAGTGTAGTTCGTAAAATCATGAACTTTCTTATACATGATGTCCCTACTTTCTTATGTTGCTGTTGCTAATGCCACCTGTCTGTTCATGTTAGATCGCAATCCACGATATTTATCACAAAAAAGGGCTAGATGTACGCCTGTCGTTAACCGTAGTTTTGAGAACCATACAGGTGACAGTGCTACTTGGATCGTTTCAAACCCAATTTTTAGGGAGAACACCGTCGAGGTAGTCAGGGGGGCATCCCACCTCCCTTTCTTTTCAACCAACCTCACGAGAGGATTTTGAGGCCTGACGGCTATTTTCAGTACCCCCTGCCGCAAAGGCACTATGCATTTACAAACATCCATGACTTCTCCGGGATTCGAACACAGGCCTTACGGCACCCCAGTCAGCGTCACAAAGCACCATACAGGATGGGTGGCAACTTATGCAGGACTGATTATACTTATGTAAGGTGTCCCTAAATTCCTGTAGTACAAGCTAGGAAGTAGTCAAACACAATTAGAAATACAAATCACCACAAAATCTACGGTCGAAATTCGAGCGATAATGGACCAGTAGAGAAAACGTCATGAAAGGAAAATACAAAGGAAATTACTCAATACTTTTACTTAGGTACAACAAAGATATCTACGTGAAATCAGGAATTATTTTCCTGATATCTAGAATATCAGGAAAATGATTTTATTCATCTAACTATTAAGTAACCTCTGTAGTGTGTTTTTAACCAAGAAAACGTGATTATGCAAATTAAGTTTAATATATATATATATATATATATATATACATATATATGTTCTGTATTCGCGAATGTTAGGGAGATAGTGAAGTGAGAATCAAATATTAGTAAAGTGATAATTGAAGTTTACTGAAGTGAGGATAGCTCGGATGTGAAGTGAATTAATGAGAAGCGAGAAACCCGGCAGTAGTACTTAAACAGTGTAGGACGTATAAAGTTGAAATCTCTAAGTGCTCAAGTCAACTATTAGTGTTGTCCAACGGATAAAGAATTGCAAGAATTCAGGTACTGTGCTCATATTTTAAGTAAAAGTTAGAGAGTTAAATTGTTAGTACATGTCCGAGGTAAAACGAGCTTGTATAAGTTATCATAGGAATATATTTGAATGATCGTGTATATTATCTCCACGCTATCTTGTCTCACCTCAGTTTTCTAAGTATTGATCCAATTTATCTTAATTGGATTATTATTGTGTCTGTGTTGAATATTGTGACAAATAAACAATTGTAGTGAATCATGTCGTCTTATGAATTAGTTCCTCCCTCACATCTAGCCGGGTTAGATTGAAGAAGGAATAACAATTCCTTACAACTTGGTGCAAAATGTTGATGAAAAACAGTTTCCTTGAGGGTAAAGACGTTTTATTTTCTTTGATAAAGTGTTTCAAAACTTTATTCTAATAGTATTTAGCTTCATTTTTAGCCTTTGGTTCTATGAAAACTGGTTTTGTTAAGCCATGAGAGGACATTCCCATCCATACCATAACACCTAACGGCTAGCTTGCATTTTGCAAAAAAGCTGCGTCTTTGTGACGTTTTTTGAGTGAAATACATTTTATCTTCACTTTTCCATTTGTGAATGACAGATGAAACTTTATTTCATCCGAAGTTATTCATGTTTTGTATTTACATTTGCGTGACATTACATAGGCCATTTTCCTACTGTCTTAACAGAAATTCGAAGATAAAATAGTTAATTAACTTTTTTATGGACAATTTTCTTTATCTGACGACAAATTATTGATTGCAATATCTGTAGTTTCTTTTCTAACGTTCTTTGAAGCAGAGGTCTTGAGGCGACAAGTCTTTTCAGTTTCTGTTTTCCTTTTCCCTCCAAGGACTTCCTTCCGACCTCATTTTTAACCTGGGGCGTTTATTCGGCAGTCACAAATTTTACTTTTTTCCCCCGAAGTTTAGTAAGTAGTCCATTAGAAAAATGTCTTTTCTGATTTTTGAATGCTTTATTTATTACAGAATTTTAGCAAACATCCTTCAAAAGCTTTGAAATTTCATTTCGAGTTTGAGGATCTAATTTCGGAGCCATAATTTACTCTCACTAATAAATTATAGTTAGATTGGAAACTTAAACGTTTCATTTTTAAAATATATAACTGACTCTAAAGGGATAAAAATTTACCTTAAATAGTTGTATGCTTTTAAAACAGTCACACTAATTTTGAATCAAGTTGTAAGTGAAAGGTGAAGTTTTTAGTAATTTTGATAAAGATATTAATTTGGGGTCAATGGGTTCTGAGTAAACCTACTTGAAGATTACCTTAAGTGGAGATATCATTTAGAGATACGTTATTTTGGGAGGGTTTCATCCAGCAAATCGCTCCATGAATATTCTTATAGAGAAACATGGACTGAAACTTCTAATAGGTTTGAATTTAAATAGGATTCTATGTGTTATTTGCAAGTTCTCTAATCCACCTCAACAAGAAATTTCACACATTTTTGCCAAACTTCGGCTTAGATAATATCTATATGAAGAGAAGTTTTATCAATCAAAAAGAACAAAAACAGAAAACGAAACTTCTTTTAACAGATCGGCAGTTCATTGGGGAGATTCACTTAATTTCATGTAATGAACAAACAACTACTTTTTAGTAAATTTTGAAAAATTTATACAGTAATTTATAATAATAATTAAAGAAAGATTTGCTAAGTCAATTTAAAATAAAAGTTTTGCAAATGAAAATCCACAGTGAAATATTTGCATACAGAGCAAAGTAATTACTTGATAATGTTACATACGTGCTGCTCAAAATTCATTAGAGAATCTTCAGCTTTTGTGATAAAATAAAAAAAAAGAAGAATAAATCTTTCTTCTTGCTCAATTTCCTTAAATTTATTTATAGCATTGAGTGAGTGAATATTAACGTCGCACTATTCAGCTACTTGAGAGATTTTGACGCCGGGCCTTCTTTTTATTGAACCATGGTCAAGGGACGAGGACGACACCTGAGCCGGCACCCCTTCTCCTAAATTCCACACCACACAAACGGGAAGACATTTGAGCATCGGCATATTTAACGTGCTTTGGGGCCCTCTGCATGGTGGGTCTTTAACGGTACTTGGCTCGAACTCGTGACACATTGGCCACGAGTCCATTACCTTGACCATAAGGCCACCGTAGTCACTATATTTATGGCATTAGAATAATTTCTAATGACGGAATAAACTGCATAATTTCTTGTGATAATTAAAAAATATTCCTTTCTGATTATAATACGTATTTGTATAAAATGAAATAATTTAGATATTTTAAAACTAATGAGCTCTATTTTAATTAATTGAAATATAGACCTTAAACAAAAGTTTAAAAAAATACATGAATCTTTACAGGAAAGAAGATGTTTTTCAATCCTACCTAGATATAAATTAACTATTTATCAGATGACAAAGATAGCTCTTAAAATTAAAATCTGGCTTAGGTTCCTTTCACCCACTGTTACAAAATCGAAGAATAAAAATCTATCCAAATTTCTACTGGATGATACGTACAAACATTAATAAAAAAATGGTTCCTCCAGACATTCCTACAATACATTTTTATTCTCTTCAGGAAACGAAGAAGACACGCTCTTCTCATTCAGTGAATAACTTCCTCGAGAACTTATAGCCGAAGAGAGTTATTAGTCCTGAAAAAATAGGGGAACAAGTCTATCTCATCGGAGCTTCCACACCCCCTACGCCCTCCCGTTTTTTCGGAGATGATTTCAGGAATTTCATCTCCTTTTTACGAGGAAAATTCTCATTGGAACTGATGATTCGTTCTGGAAACGGTACTGGTGTTGCCACCTAATATCGAAAATGGAAATGCTTCACTAGATTAAAGTGAAAGACAGAAATAATATTTTTAAGGCGATTTAAATAATGTAAAGTGTCCAAAAAATATAACTACACTTCCATAAATCAATTAAAAATAAACAAAAGATTTTTATTTAGGGTTTTTTATGTTCCATATAGAAAAATCCCTGCGTAGTTATTTTATTAAAGTAGGTTCAAAAAATTGCGTCTTATTTATTACGTATTTGAAATCTGCATATTAAATCTACATTTTTGAGTTAAAATATAAAAAAAAATATTTTTAAAGAGTTTTTATTTTAAAATAAAGAATTACATCATGAAAATATGTACATAAAAACATAAATGAAAACAGAAACAGGAACAGCACGGGTTGCACAGCTAAATAGTCTGACAAAATGCATACCCGTAGAAATCGTGAGTTGCGCAAATATTACTACATCGACGTTGCCCGTGTAAATCGCGGGTTGCGCAGCGAGAGGGTTAATGTTTCTGTTTAATAGAATGCAAATTAGATAGGTCAACGTCCCCATTTTTAAACATTCTCGTTTCATAATGGCTTCTCTGATAGAAAAAGTACAAATTGTAGTACGGTTTATAGAATTTAAATTTGAAACAGATTTAAATTCATGTATGTATTGTGGGGGAGGGGTCCTAACTGGCACCCCTCTCCCTCTGTCCGGCACGTCTCTAGGTGTGGGATGAAATAAAGCATCACCAACAAACTCCATAATAACAATTAGATTTATTCAGACTTTGAATTCCCACTTAAACACAATCACAAGTTAAATTATAAGAAGTTTATGAGTGATATCTAAAGCGTCGATTATCCTAATATCCGACTACCAGAAATAGATAAGGAGAACAAACACTAATGAACCGATGGCCGATTCTGATTATACTATCTTAAATATTCAATCTAACAATTTAATCTCAGCAATTACCTTTTTAACGCGCTCTAGGTTTGTGAAGGAACTATTCCAATATTAGCACTTACGTGACGGCTTCCCGGCTCCTTCTCACTTTACATCTACAAAACCTATATATATATAGACTTTATATAGTCGAACTAATTAACATATATCTATCTCGTTATCTTCTTGAAAGGCTGTGAATTAATGTAAATGCTAGCCCCAAAGTTTCCCCAAGAGGATTAGTATGAATATCTCGTAAATAGACCCATCACAGTAAGTAATATATGTAATGTATATATGTATGTATGTAATGCATACAATGTATGCATGTATGTAATGTACATAATGTATGTATGCATGTATATAATGTATGTATGTATGCATGTATGTAATGTACATAATGTATGTATGTATGCATGTATGGAATGTACATAATGTATGTATGTATGCATGTATGTATGTATGCGTGTAATGCATACAATGTATGCATGTATGTAATGTACATAATGTATATATGTATGTATGTAATGTATATAATGTATGTAGGTAATATGTAATGCATGTTCTCTGTACATATATGTACAGTGTAAATGGAATGCCACCACACTAGAGTTTGGAAAGTAAAAAATGTTGGATGAAAAGAGAAAGTTTAATATAACGTGTCACCTAGATATTTAGACGTAACACCTTTGGACTTCTTTTTATAGGGATTCGAGGAAAGCATTGTTTATCAATCTGCAATTAGAGAAACGGATTTATCAAAAAGATTCGGATTAAAGTGGCCATTCAGATTGTTAATCCTGTTATGCTTCATAGAATGTAGTATGCACTCGATGTGTTTGTTGCGTGCAACTAATGGTGCGCACACAGAAATTATGCAGTAAAATATTTTTTTAAAAATTTCGATATTTTCTTCATCAAACAAAAAAAAAACCCGTATGTGAATAACTTTATTTATTAATTTATTTGTAATTAATATTTGATAGTTGAGACGGAGAGAGAGAAAGAGAGAAAGAGAAATACGCGTCCTTCCATTTACCCTCTTGGGAAATCTTTAAGCTATGAATAACAACGACCCTCTTCAAAGAAGAAACCGTGATATGCAGATTAGGTCTATTATATATAGTATAGGTTTGCTTGATGGATAGATAGATTGAGGAGAATTTATGATTAATTGAAGTTGCCTGGAGATTGAAATATTAAGAAGTAGAAGATACGAAGAATGTCCACTAATCAGATATTAGATAGATTGATAGCGCGTTTCAAGCTTTAATTTGTTAAAGAGATTTAAGTGACAATTAGTCACATAGCTACAGTATAAATCATATAATAAAGTAGAAGATTGATTTATAAAAGTTGGATCAATTAATTAAAAGTATTCTCCGAATTCGAGACTCTCGTAGCAAAATCCTTGTTCTTTTCTGGGAAACATCACAACCTAGCTGGTTAATTGAATTTTGTCTATGATAATCTGTGTGCTGAATAAATAATTAAAAAGTATCTTGTCGAGTTGTCATTCACTTCCTCTCCCACCCTTAGCCGGGTACGAGAGTAGACAGAGGGGGTTACAAAGTGTATAGTCATACTTTCCGGACACCCGGTATATACTTATAAAAATATAATTTTAAATTATGAGTCACTGGGAGAATTTTAAATGTATATAAAAACACTTTTAAACAACTCAAATTTCAAAAATATATCAAATTCATATATCAAATTTTCATTTTTCAAAAATATTCAGAATGGATGATGCAAAATATCAGTTCATAGTAAAAAAAAATCATTCGAATTGAACTTTAACATAGCAAAAGTTAAAATTTAGGCGTAGAAAATAAGAGTTATGATGTCGAGATTTTTAATGACTGATAATTTTTCTCTGTTTAATGATCATCCTCTTATGTTCTTAAATTGTTATTCAAAAATTCTCGCCGTCTTTTATTGATTTATTATAAAAGTTTTATTCTGTAACCAGCTTTTTAAAATAATGAACAAATATCTAAAACCATCGTGCTGTTTAAGGCTGCAATCATTTACTTAAAACCCTTAAGTAGCAGGTGTGTTAATAAAATTTTTAAAAAAGCGCCTGTTCAGTTTATGCTTGAATTATCTTTTTAATTAATGCGATTTTTCTAGTGTTCAGTTCTTTTTACTGCAAAATTCTGTTCTCTCTTTATTTGTGGTAAATATTTACATCTTTAAAATCATGATTTACATTTATCTTTATCGATTTGGTATTTGTCCCGTTGAATTATATTCTTTGCATTTAATGCATGTTTGTGCGGATGAGTTGTCTGGAATAGCTTCGATAATATTTTCAAAAGAAAATTAAGTTTTATTATTTTTAGTTTTTCTACTGTACATTATTTTAGTGCGTTTTAAACGACCGACATTTGTTGAGAATTTTTTACATCTTTATTGCGTGAAATTAGTTGAGAAAATATGATTAAATTAGTAGATAATTTGTAGATAGATTTTATTTTTATAATGTTAAATTTCAAAGGTACAAATAGTTCATATTTAATTTCGAATGCGTAATGAAATGATTACAGTTACTTCCTAAGCAAATGAAATATACGTGAATTATATAATTCTATTCAAAATATTTTGTACTCTGAATATTCTTCTCTACATATTTTTTATTCGATGAATATTCTTTTTCATAAAATATTTTCTGTTCTATGAATATTCAATATATATTCTATTCTATGAATAATCTATTTTATGAACAATTATATTAAGCGAAAAATTCTATTTTATAAATATTACATTCTTAAGAGGATAGTTCATTCTATGAAAGGCTATATTCTATGATTATTCTATTCTAACAACATTTTATCCTTCGAAAAATTTATTCTAGAAAAAAACAATGTTCTACAATTATTCTATTCTACCGATATAAATACATAATAGTTTGCTTATACATTTTTGTAAAAGTATTACCAAGAAAAATTGTATTGAAAAAGACTTCGATAAGAAACAAAATGTGTTATATTGGGTTATCCCGCAAGGAGTTTCACTATAAACTAACCTGGGGTTTTCTTTGATCGTTCTGCAAGTTCTAACTCTGGGGTGAGCATTAAGTCGATCGCGATCAACCAGTGGACCGTTAAGACATTTTGGGGTGACCGCTTAAAAATTTTATCAGTTAGTAATTATATACGAAAAATTCAAGATTGGTTGACAGTACGCAGACTAACCTTCTACTAAATATAACAACAAAAACTAACTTTAAATAAAAATGTTTTATTTTTTTAACGCATTTTGAATTGTTCCATAATAAATGTATCATTTGATATAATTGTATTTCGGGCAATCATTATTAAGTTTGTATCTTTTTTGCTTTAAACATGGTTTTAAAAGTCGTTTTTTTATTTTAGTTCTGTAGGTCAGTACATATTCCGTACTTATTATTAAGTCATAATAACCTTTTCCTTACCTCACCACACCTACGACATTGGGCAGCAGAGTACAGAAGAATTTTTAAAGGGAAGGGGGTCGAGGGTTGAAGGTCAACCATTCTCGTATCATACCCCAATACGCAGCCAAACATATTTTTTTGATTGTGTCGACTGTCGGGAACAAAAAACAACAAAAAATAAATTAATGAATAAATAATTAACATTCATAAATAAAAAATGACTATCAAATACTTAATTACATTTTACATACTATATACATTGGGACTATAATGAGCCGGAAAAAAATGAAGGGTCAGTAGGGATGGTCCGGACCCGTGGACTCCTTCCCCGCCCTTGTGTGCGCCACTGACACTATCGTAAAAATAAAAAATAAAAAGTTTCTTGTATTGAAAATTAATACTCCAAACTATTAATACTGCCAAATCTCATTTATTTCACAAATTAACATGCCAACTAGAGTCCAAGACTCACCTAGTTATAAACAATTTTTTCATGGAATACTGTTAATTAAACAAAACAGAACGAGCACTTCCTTGTTGCCACAGCGTACAAAATAATATACTTTTTCAATATCGTTCAGTTCACGGTGACAAAAAATTAAACAATGATAAATAAATTCACGTGAACAAAATAATAAATTTAAATAATTGTTTTGCTATTAACATAATAAAGTGAAATTTATAAAGTGGATCTCACATCCTCCCACCTTGAGATGTGGAAGTCCCGAGCTCAACAACTATATTAGAGATCCAGTCTTTCGGGAATTTTCACAGTCCGTCCTAGTCTTGTCTTGTTTTGAACAACTGCGTAGTCGATGGAGTTGTCGTCAGAACACTTAGGAATAGGATTCTTCATAGAGGCGATTTTTGTAGATAATGCATTTTTGTCAGGTGGAAAAGACGAATCATTAGAAGAGATCTCTAAAGGGAAGACGCGCTGAATTGGACGCAGAATTTCTCCGCGAGATGTTCTAAGTTTAATGAGTCGACACACACCGTCTTTCCCAGGCAGAATTTCTGTCACTTTCCCCAGTGGCCAGTCGATTCGATTGGCGTTGTCACTTTTTATGAGAACAATGTCCCCGGGAGTTATCATCGAAGTTCTAGTCTTTTCCGGCCTCCTTATCAAAGATCCAAGATATTCGGACCTGAACCTCTTTCGAATGTCCTTCTGCAAAGCTAACCTGTATTTGACACGATGGTTGAGACTTTTATGATCTGCCGCATCACAGTCTGGAGCACCAGAGTTTTTGATATTCTGAAGAAACATCGCAGGGGTAAGTGGAACAAATTCTGAGTCACATTCGTCAATGTAAGTCAAAGGGCGTGAGTTGATTACAGATTCACAATCACAAATAACTGTTGTCAACTCCTCAAATGCCAAACTTGCTCTTCCAAGTATTCTTCTCAAAAGACTTTTAAGAATACCAATTAGTCTTTCCCACCATCCACTCCACCATGGTGAAGAAGGGGGATTAAATTTCCACTTAATTGGACGAAGAGCATTGTCGCTACAAATGCGGCCCCAATCTAAGCTTCTAAGCAAATCGGAAGCTCCGACAAAATTAGTGCCATTATCACAGCACATGGTTTCACATCGGCCTCTCCGAGCTATAAATCGCCGTAGAGCTAGCAAAAAGCTTTCGGTCGATAGCGATGAAACATGCTCTAAGTGGACAGCTCTAATACGGCGCATGTAAAAATGCATACCCAAGCCTTCTTTCCATCTTTTAAAAATAAAGGTCCTGCCAGGTCAATTCCACAAATCTCGAACACGTTTGCCTGTCGTATTCGATCTTCAGGCAAAGGAGCAGATACAACATCACAACATTTAGAAGAAAATCTTTTGCAAACGACACATTTTGAGATAACAGAACGCACTGTTTTTCTTCCTCTCAAAATCCAAAAATGTTCTCTCAAAATATTAAGCAAAATTTGAGTTCCAGCATGATTATTTTTGATATGGTGAGAAAATATTAGTCTTTCGACAACTTTATGATTGGACGGGAGAACAGCTGGTTCCCTAAAATCCTCTGTATCCTGACGGAAAATTATTTTCGTCTTGAGCCGTATTATTCCATCGGCATCCTTATACGCACGCAAAGCTTTTAGTTTTGCATCATGCTCGTTCACAAAAAATTCCGACTGTACCAATTTTATCACTTGTTTCTCTGCTGCCCTGTATTCTTCAGCATCCAAACTTCCCTTTTTCCTTAGCTGGACATCGCATCTGCAGCTCTTTACAAATCTCAAAATCCATCCTACTAACATCACAATGCTTTCATATTCTGAAAAGCGCTGATAAAACCAGCCTGCAGATAAATCTTGATTTACAGACACCAAAACTAATATTGAGCTTTTCCTTTTCTCTTTTAGGTATCTCATCTTCATCAAACTCATATTCATTGCATGGTCCTTCGTCTTCAAATAAAGTAAGCCATTTTGGCCCCTCCCACCATCTAGTTTTCACTAAAATACTTGCTTTGCATCTTTGGGAGGGTAAATCAGCTGGATTTTCAAATCCAGAAATATGACTCCAAGAAAAAGCTTGGCTAATATTCCGTATTTCTTGGACTCTGTTATTCACGAAAATAGACCAATTTTCATCTTTAATGATCCAGGTAAGAACGGTAGAGGAATCACTCCAATAAAAACATCTAATATCCGTCCATCCAAGAGCATCCAACACAGATTTCGTTAATCTTGCTCCCACCAATGCAGCAAGAAGCTCTAACCTTGGAATTGTAGCAACTTTAAGAGGAGATATTCGTGATCTCGAGGCTAAAAAATGCACCTTTCCACATTCTCGCTCTTGTACAAGATACGTAACGGCGGCATATGCATCTCTACTTGCGTCACAAAAGGTATGAATGGAGAAGTTCTTCATATTTTCTGGATTAACGTTGATCCAGCGAGTAACGGTAACATTTTCCAATACTTTTAGTTCCCTAAGCCATTGTAAAAATTCTTGTCGAAGGGATCCAGTGATTTCTTCGTCCCATTCCAACGATAATTTCCAGGTTTTTTGTAGCATAATTTTGTGACAAAGCATTACAGGAGATACAAATCCAAATGGATCAAACACTTTGTGAGTAACCGATAATATTGTACGTTTAGTAATGTTATCAAAATTTACTTCTTTCAACCAGCTGATATTTAGTGAAAAACAGTCTTCAATTTTATTCCATTGAAGGCCTAACAGATCTGTTTTTAAGGATCTTCCATCCTCTGTTAGTGAAGATTCCCAATCCTGCAGAATGAAACCTCCTTTTTTTAATAACTCATTAGAAACCCTTATCACTCGCTGCAAATCTAATTCACTGTGGACGCTGGTTACAAGATTGTCCACATAAAAACTCTTCAAAAGACAACTAGTTACAAAAGGATCAACATCAGTATTTTGTTCAAGATGATACTTCAATATAGCTCCTAGTAGAAAAGGACTGCTGCGAACGCCAAAAACTACTCTGGTATGCCGTTTGCAAGCCTTATTTGTCCACCATAGAAATCTCAAGAAGTCTCTGTCTTCTCTACAGAGGCTAATTTGCAAAAAGGCTTTCTTTATGTCTGCGATTACACCAATCTTCTTTTCTCGAAAACGCAGCAAAATATCAGGAATGAGCTCAATCAAGTTTGGACCACTATGTAAGGAGTCATTTAGTGACGGATGTCCTTTGAGTCGAGCAGATGCATCAAAAACCGGGCGAATAGGAGTTGTCTTACTAACTTTGATAACAGGTCTGTGAGGTAGATAATTAGCAGGCAAATCTTTCTCTTCAATTGGTACTTCTTCGATAATTCCTTCACGCAGCCATTCGGAAAATATGCCCTCATAACTATCGTTCAAATTTTCCTGAAATAACTTCTTGGTTGTGGTGTCTAACCTTCTTTTAGCTTGCTCAAAATTATCAGGTAAAGGCACACAGTTATCTAACCAAGGCAAATGAACTTCATAGCGATTATCTTCATTGTACCTGACAGTTTGAAGAAAATTTTCAGTAGTCAAATCCTCTTGCTCTTTTTTAGACAGCTTTTCAATAGGATCCTTGATTCCAATAGAATCCAGTTTCCAGAAGTCCGAAATGTCAAACCCTTTAGCGAAAAGTGATGTCACTAACTTGGCATTGCTTTTAGTAACTTTACTATCAGGAACTTTCCCTAAGAAAGTCCACCCAAGCAAAGTTTCAATGGCTACTAATCCGCATGGTAAGACCCTACGCTTACCGATTAAAATCTTTCCAAAAAGATCAGCTCCTATAAGTACTTGTACAGGTTGTGGCTTTTCTCCCACATCACTTAATGTTATATCCCTTTCTTAAAGCTCTTTTAACCAAGGCCCGGAGTTCACAGGTGATACATCATTACAAATAGCTACCTGATCCAAAGCTTCAAAGTTGCATGCAAAATTATTCTTAATATTTTTCAACCTAATTCTGTAACATGTATGTACACATTCTTTAGATTTAATCCCACCAAACAGTGAATGTACCAGAGTTTCTTTCTTTACAGGAACGTATCCCATTTCTTCGGCAAGACTCTTTACAATATAAGACTTTTGCGAGCCGATGTCCAGAACAATTCGCACGATTTTTTCTTTTTTATCTGATATGAGCTTGCACTTGAGTCTGTAAAAACACTTTAGGACCCACACTCAGATTGGACATGTTGACCTCGTTGAAAACTTCAGCTTCTTCCATCTTCTTGAAATCATTTTTTCTTGACTCGTTTGTTTCGCACATCAAGGGAACATGTTTCTTCCCGCAAATTACACATCTCAAAAATGAACGACATTTTCGGACGGGGTGACCGGGAGCCAGACAGGCAAAACAACAATTTTTTCCCCCTCAAAATCCTTTGTTTTTCATCTAAACTCATTTTTTGTGCAGAAAAATAGTCTGCACTGGGATGAGTTTTCTCGCAAAACACACATGACTTTTTGGTTTCATGAGTATGTGGATTGGTAAAAAGACCGGAGGCGGTGGGTGTTTTATTTTGTTTTACTCTTGGTTCAAATTTCTTATTTCTAAACCCAATATTGTCTTTCTTTTGTTTAAACCGAAACCTTGCATCGCCAAACAAATCCTTTCTTCTGATTCTACTTCAGATTTTAAGAATTTTAGTAAGCTACTAAGCCTTTCTTGTGGTCGCCACTTGCTGCTCGTCATCCTTTGCTGGAGTCATGCTTACCGAAGATATACTAAGAGCATGGCAAAGACAAAGAGGTCCTGATT